>JAULBS010080955.1:0-19163 GCA_032355785.1 Symmetromphalus regularis | reverse complement strand
AAGTTGGGACTCTTACTCACCACGTCCTTGACGAATACTCTAGATACCTATCACTGGACAACTGAGACTCACTCCAAACAAACTGCATGCAAGAGTTGGGACTCTTACTCACCACGTCCTTGACGAATACTCTAGATACCTATCACTGGACAACTGACGCTCACTCCAAACAAACTGCATGCAAGAGTTGGGACTCTTACTCACCACGCCCTTGACGAATACTCTAGAAATCTATCACTGGACAACTGAGGCTCACTCCAAACAAACTGTATGCAAGAGTTGGGACTCTTACTCACCACGCCTTTGACGAATACTCTAGATATCTACCTGTTAGCCACTTCCCGCTCCACATTTAATTACTTAAAGGATTTTAAGTTTTAGAAGGATATGATTATCAATATCTTCTGAGGACATATTTAAATCACAGATCCACAATAAACTGGCTACTTTTCTCTAATCCGATCGATCCTTCTCAGTGGACCTATTTGCAGTTTGGGCTATTTTATGTTTCAACCAGTGGTCCACAACTGGTTTATCAAAGGCCATGGTATGTGCTGTTCTGTTTGCGGGGGCAGCGGGTATCCTCTAAATAAATATGTAAGAATGACCATATGATTGACGTCCTATAGCCGATGATAAGATTAAAATCAGTGTGCTATAGAGGCGTCGTTAAATAAAACAACCTTTAAAAGTAAAAAGTCAAATTAGACAGGAAATAATGTTTTTGCTCAATGACATCCCAACAGATTCTTTATTCTGCGACCATCATGGTTTCGAGAGGAAACCCGCTGCTGGCCGCACAGGCTACATTTTTCAATGAGCATAAAACTATCTTATCTAATGAGCCTTGCAGAGCAGTCATTCTGAAATGGAGCCGGTAACGTGATTAAAAATACTATGCTTCGACACCGAGATTAGATCCCAGCAGTTACCAGCTCTGAGTTCGTAAGCGTAACCATAACACTTTCGGAACCGAAAAAAAAACAAATAAATTAATTTTATAACTTTACAGCAGTTAAAATTAAATTAATAAAACTTTAATGAGAGTTTATACAGTTCTCATTTGTCCAGTTGAAGTGACTGTTGGAGATTAGAAGTATAATTTTTAAGCCACTATCTATAAAGGACATTCCTTATGCTGATATTCATGGACTTAGTACACACTCCAGTTGAAGGTATATTATAGGATGCCTAATAATTTAACTTCTTTTAGTAAAGTGTATGTGTCTGTGTGCGTGAGAGAGAAAGAGTGTGTGTGTATGTGTGTTGTGTGTGTGTGTGTGTTTGTGTCTGTGTGAGAGAGTGTGTGTGAGAGAGAGAGATGGAGAGAGAGAGAGAGAGAGAGAGTGTGTGTGTGTGTGGGTGTGGGTGTGTGTTTGTGTGTGTTATTTTTAGTGTACATTGGAAAGGAACGGATTGATTGTTTGTTGTAGGCTTAGATCCGGTATCGAGATTTGATCCTAGTATTCATCAAACGTGAGTCCGACACCTTAATCACTGCGCCACCTGTGCTCAGTTGTATGCAAAGAGTGTGAAACTATGGTAGCCATCTAGAAATTTCTTATAGATAGCCTAATCATATCTCAATACCAGATTTCATACGTGTAAATAAAAGACAATATCAAAGTATAAAAGAAGGGCAGTCCATAAAAGAAGAATCAAATCTCAAGTCATCAACCTCAGTTTTACAACATCAACAGACATGATAAAAATACAATAACTCTTAGACCTTCCATTACATTATATCTAAATGTATTCGAAAAATAAATACATAAATTAATAATAATAAATTAATTAATTAATAATGCAGGTAATAATAAACCAGAAAAAAACAATAGTAATAATATAGAACAGAAATTAAAACATTAAATTAAGTTACTAAATTAAAATACTGAGCACGTTCATTTATATGAAAAGAAGAAAAACCTATCTCATTACAATAGTGAATTCTGTTAATAAAACAGTACATAAACAGTACACTACAATAGCTGACGTAAATAATAATGTATGTTATTAAAACTCTTTATGTTTAATTAAGATTAACTATAATAAAATATTAAAACAGTGGCGCATTTCTAAAATTAAGTTGTATATATTGTGGACACCTGGTATGTTCCAGTTCATTGTTTATTACGTTTCATGCTTGCTTCGTCAAATAAACTAATATGAGGCTGGATTTTTTTATTGTTTGCTTTTCTTCTTCTTCTGTCATATAAAAATATTAATTTTATTTATTCCTTTTGTCATTACGATTCAAATGATTGGTAATGATGTTTTTAATCGTTGTTTTAGGAAATATTAAAATATTTACAACAACAATTCGACATAAAATAGTTAACTTTATTAAAGACACTTGTTGCTCTCCACGAAACCGATTAAAGTCTCAAACTTTTGTATCACTGGCTAGTGACAGATTCTGTCTTGATTGTCACAACAGTATAAACAATACATAAACCAGATATACACAGGCCAGCCATTTCTTGTCTCCTATGTATAAAACAATCTTTTATAGTAGAAAGCTGACTTTTTCCTGTCCATTTCCTGGCTGGGTTTGGTGTCATGTTACAGAATTTCTGTGGACATTTTGCTCTCAACTTGCCCCGGTTATCGGTTGTTGACATTTCATCTAGAACTGCTTGGATTAATTGTAAACAAAAATCCTTGGCCAGCCCTGGCAACAGAGATTTTACTCAGAGACCAACAAGTGTCATATTCTTTATACGTTTCCTTTTCTACAAAACTCTTTAAAAAAAATTCACCAGAATGAAATGTTTCTCCCGAATTTTAGCGTCTGTTTTTTAATGACGAAAAACACTTTTAGATTTTTTAATACCGCTGTGTTCATTTTGTTATATACTCGAGTGTTTTATTTTATTTTTACCTTTAATTTTCTTAGTTAATGTTTCTTATATTATATTAAGTATTTCAGCACAATTTTAAGTTTGAAGCCGTCATGTGGGAATCCATTTTGCATTATTCTTAAGAGAATAATTTTAAAATATTTTTTACATTGATTTTTAAAGATGTTTTAAAATTAAAAAGCTATATAAGACTTGTCAAATAACATTAAAGTAAACTGAATCGAAAGTGTTAACAAAAAAGTTTTGTATTTACGCAAACGTTTTGACAGACGATCTATGCAATATAGTTATTAAGCTTTTGTAGTCCGTAAGTATTGTGATAGCTTGAATATGTATGTATGCAGGTGCTGTATATAGCCAAAATTTACAAGTTTCATGTTGTCATAATTTTAGTCTAGTGGAAATAATATCTTAAACGTGTATATTCGTCTTTTTACTTCACATCTTTATATGTTGCTTATTGATATTTATTTTTTCCGTTACCCCACAAATAAATTATTCTAATTAAACATTTAAAAAACAACAATCCAGATATAAAATGATAGTTGAATGACCATGCGGAAATTCTGTCATTTGTCATTCTAATTAAACATTTAAAAACAACAACCCAGATATAAAATGATAGTTGAATGACTATGCGGAAATTCTGTCATTTGTCATTCTAATTAAACATTTAAAAACAACAATCCAGATATAAAATGATAGTTGAATCATCATGCGGACATTCTGTAATCTGTTCAGTTCTTCGTCTCTTAGGTGGCTAGTGCTTCTTTAAATTATCTCTCAACTAAACAAACACAATTCTAAACTTTTAATACACATAAACAACTTTATAAAGTTTTCTTACTTTCTAATGGTGAATTTTAAAAGGACACATTTAGCCTTCAAGCTAGAAGCTGAACGTTATGAAAAAAAAAGTCTCTAGCCTCCGGAAATATTGAAGAAATTATTTAGATTAATAAACATGTACGTCAAAAGTAATGCATCAATCAATGGTGGCACCATGTAAGTGGTCGCATCTTCGTTTGTCTGTAATGACCTTTTGTCAAAGTTATATTTGCCGCGCCATAACGCGTATTGATTTACGCGTAATCGATGGCGGGCGGGCACTTGGACAGTGATGTTCCTGAGCGTCCCACCTGTGAAGTTCTCAACAATATGCAGCGGCGTACAAATACACAGCAGCCCTGTCTTGTCACTTTCACTTCTCGTTTTCGCGCGTGCACGCACGAGATCAAGAGACAGAAAGAAGTTCAGTATGGCTGGTGTCAGAGGTCCACCGAAAAGTAAGTTAATGTTTATTCAATATATTTTCCAGTTTTGTTTTGTTTTTATTTCATTTTATTTTTTATTTATATATATATATTTTTTTATTTTGTTTTCGAAAACGTTCTATTTTTAACAATTTTAAATTGAGAAATATCGATTAATCAAAATAAAAAGAATATTAAATTTATTGGTATTTACACTTTTAATAAAAAAAAATTAAATAATCCAAAAAACAAGCTGTTTTATTCAAAACAATAAAAGAGACTTATATTTATTTATTTTTAAATAATGATGTGTTGGATGTTCATGAGCGCGATACATTTTCAAGTATGTGTTATTTATTGACAGGTGAGTTACACAATGTTTTTAAAATATTTATATACAGTTACTTTGTGTATTAATATTTATAAGATCTTGTTTTATTATAACTATAAACTTTCATTTAAATGTTTTAATTTCTTACTGTTGTTTTAAACAAACCGTTTATAACTGATTTAAATTGAAAATAAAATCACTGTATTTGTTGAATAATCCCACATAACGCAATACTGTGTTTTACGAGAAACTGTTTTCAAACTATTTATAAAACATAAACTGAAAATTAAAACAAATATTTGTATAACCACCAAGTACCATAACTTACGATTAAAACAGTTAAGTTAAAATTGTAAAATTTTAATCCTATTTGATTGGTTGGAAATAATCATTTTAACGTTGTACACTTTGAAAGGAGATTGTTATTTAAGCCTTTTTTTAATTTTAAAATATTTGAAAATTCATTTTAAAAGGTAGAAATTATTAATTTGGACAATTTAAAAATCCATATCCAGCTATAACCAATGAATTTGACAAAGAACATAATCATTAGTTGTAGCAGTGTTTTACAAAAAGTTTTTTAAAAAGTGTATGTTATTTTGATTTTATTTCGTTTATAAACATTAAATTAAAAAGAAGTAATTATTATTATTATTATTATTATTATATTATATTATTATTATTAATAATAATAACCTAAACAAAAGTAACACAACACACACACACACACACACACACACACACTGTATAGCTGTTTTCTTCGTCTGTTCGTGTCCATCAACCCAAATTGGTTTAAAAGGAATAACAGTTAATATTTTATTATAAAACAGATAAAATAAAACGAATTAAAATTTATAAAACAACAACATGGAATTCATTTTGTATTTGGCATCTCAAATTCTCTCAGTAACCCAAACATTCAACAGGTTCAGCCAATCAGAAATTATAATAACTGTGACGTCATCAATGCAAATAAAATTATTTTGTAAATCAGTAACGGTTAGGAGTTGAAAATAATACACATTATTATGAGTCATGATCTACAGATGAAACCGACTAATAAAGGATGTGACAAAATTTACAAAGCCTCGCTTTTGGATGAAAATGGTGGAGCTAAATTTTTAGGGTGAAATAAGTATAGAGGTATATAATTATTACACGCAGGGCCGTGCAGAGCTGACAATAGGCCTGAGCCAAAAGGGAAATATAGGCCCCATTTCAAACTGCTAATTAAATATTTTTGTAGTCAGTGCTAAATATATATGATCTATGTATGGGTTATCTACTTGTACATGTAGTTGTATGATGTACTTAGGTTCCCCCTTGACTCTGTTTACAATATCAATATTCTTTATCAAAGACCCAAGGGTCCCCATTTGCCTATACCCAGTGCCGGATTTATAAGTGGGCAATGGTGGCAATTGTCTCAGGTCCCCTTGCCAAAGGGCTCCCAGACTAAGGCCTTCCTTTATTAAAAAAATGTAATAATTATAAAATTAGTTCTAGTCATTCATTTTAGTTCCTTTTCTTTTGTCATGTAATTTAATTTCTATGTTGAAGGGCCCCTTGTCTGAAGTGTTTAATGTGTAAAGATGAAGATGGTGGTTTAAGTGTAAATTGTTAACATGTATAAATTATTGGACATACTATACTACACAATTCAAAAGTAGTTCCGTCACAATGGGCATAGTTATCTTTAAATGCATGCTACAATGAACTAAAATGGTTTAACCAATTAGGTAACTGTAAAGAAATTTAACTTTTTTATTAACCAGACTTGGCATGACAGCTGTCTATACGACAAATCATCTATAAAGGATTTAGAATAATGATTTTAATTTGAACAGCTTGATCTCCAATAGCTGATGTTTATTTTTGTGTTGGGGGAGGGGTCGTTAAACCAATATTCAATAATAGCTAAACCGTATCTCTGCGTAACGCAGTCGATAACAAATTTCAACCCTATACAATATAATATAATAAATACAAACATAGAAACAGAATAAATAAATAAATATAAATATATATTTATTATTGTTTTAATTACAATAAAACTATCAAAATGTCTGTACAATATTAAAATAAGGTATTGTATTAAACATTTTAGTCCGTTAAAATGCTGAAACAATTTCTTTTTAAATTCGTCAAAAAACGGAGTTTGTCATAAACTATCTCTAATTTGGATGTGTATAGTACACGGTTTGCAATGTTTTTTGGCAGAAAGCCTTCAAAGAACGAATATATTTTCCCGCCCAAACGAAATGTATTCATCACAGAATGAGCAGAGTATGTTTTGCTTTAGTGAACTTCTTATATGACTTTAAAGAGAGTGGTGGCACCGACTGTTCGCGAAAGTTGAGAGTGTTGTGCCACACTGGTAATATTTGTCATGATCCTGCAGACTATTAAGAATACTTAGAAGATGAATGGTTGTTCTGCTTCAATAAAAGTTACTGTCTTGATTTAATAAAAAAAATACAGCTGTCTTTGTCAAAATTTACTGTTAGTGACATTTTTTTCACAAAGCAGGTTGGGAAATGTGTTTTTATGTGGAAGACGTCTTTGCAGAACAATGGTGTGACGCATTATGCTCTTGAAGCATTGGACAGTGTCAATTGCTAATCAATGTAACCCATCAACTGTGTCTGGTAGCTACTGTGTTTGAAAACAGTTTAAAGACATCTTCAACAAGCATTTATCTGTATATAGTAAATGTTAGTGCAGTGGTTTTAACTAGCTCTCTGTTAGAATGAAGTTCTAAAGGCGTAGTGTTAAACGCGAAGTGATGGCGTGCGGCGCCGGAAGTGACTGGTTGTTTTATTGTGCTACGGTACATTAAGATGACAAACAAATTGTCTAAGCTATATTCAGGCCTGAATATGTCGTTTATTCATCAAACAATCAGAAAACATTTTAAAACTCGCTTCTTGCTGAACTGGGTGCTTTTAAGAATAAGAATAAGCCTACACGTGTATAGCATATCTAAAATTAACTATAATAATGTCACTCAAGATCATTTTTCTAGAAACAAAACTTTATATTTCTGACAAATACATTACTTTATATAATTTATGTGTATTTATGTCATATATATGGATAAAACGTTTTAAAATATTTCTTTAACATTTTACTTTTACTCTTGAAACTTTACCAGAATCAATTATTATGGCAGGTGACTAGAATGTTATACAAGACTATACGTTAGATATGTACATATAACTATAAACAAAAAAGCTATATTTTATCCCATTTAAATAATCAACGGAGATTACTAAATCCTGATAAACTTCAGTATACTTCAGATTACAGAATTTAACAAACAAAGTACATCAGACTATTTTCTCGTATAAGAAGACATTCCCGCAATGATAAAAACCTGCAACATAGGTATAAGCTATAATGAAGTGAGGAGTTTTGAATCGTGATTACATCCAGATAAACTTCAGTATACTTCAGATTACAGAATTTAATAAACAAAGTACATCAGACTATTTTCTCGTATATGAAGACATTCCTGCAATGATAAAAACCTGCAACGTAGGTATAAGCTACAATGAAGTGAGGAGTTTTGAATCGTGATTACATCCAGATAAACTTCAGTATACTTTAGAATTTAATAAACAAAGTACATCAGACTATTTTCTCGTATATGAAGACATTCCAGCAATGATAAAAAAACCTGCAACATAGGTAAAAGCTATAATGAAGTGAGGAGTTTTGAATCGTGATTACATCCAGATGGTTCTGGCATGTCCACTTCGGGCCCAATGTCATAAGACAAGGGTACTGGGTCCGGGGAGTGGGGAGGGGGGGGGCACTGGGAATATGCTATAAATCAGACCACTCTTTTATATCATTACAAATATCACTGCATCAAACAAAACGCAGCCCAGGATATTGGAAATTTAAGACAACGATTACATTCAACTTGTTGAAAACATTTATCAAACTGTTGTGGAATATTATATATCTAAAGAAAGTCGACAAAATATGCTTTTTTTCAATTAATGACTAATCATATTTTGAAATTATTAAGATGAAAATTAGAAATGAAAGTATTCTATATTCAATAAAACGCAAATAGGATATGATAAAACAGAGGAAAAATTTAGAAAATGAAATTTTGATACTGAACTCGAGGTTAAATTATTACAAGACAAAAATCTAAAAAATAAAAACATGCGTTATCTTAAAATAAAGGTTATAATAATTAATATTCAGTTGTGTAAAGGGAAATGGAATGAAGGTGAACAAAAATACAGAATACTTCTTTAATTTAGAAAAATAAAATTATGTTATTAAAAATATATCTAAACTTTTTGATAAAACAAATGTGTTACATACCGAAAATTAGAAACTTTTACAAATAACTTTTGCATATTACCATAAATTATATTCTACTAATTACAGTGAAACATCAAAAGAAAATTTAGGTAAGTTTACTAATACTGAAATCAAATTTTCAGAAAATGATAAAGAAAGTTGTGAAGGACATATCATTTAATGAATGTTCTAAGGTAATAGAACATATGAAAAATGGTAAAAGTCCAGGATTAGATGGTGTCAGAGTTGAATTTTACAAATATTTTTGGAATAATATCAGTTGTATCGTTTAGCGCTCAATTAACCACGCATATGTCTGGTAAATTGTTAGACTTCCAAAGACAAGTCATTATAGGCCTAACATATATTCCAAAAGTAGGTAAAGACAGACGGCAGATAAAAAAAATTGGCGATCTGTTACATTATTAAATGTCAACTTAAAATTTGCTTCAGGTGTTATTGCATTTATAATGAAAAATGTTTTACCAAATATTATTAGTGAATCTCAAATAGGATTTTTAAAAGATCGATTTGTAGATGAAAACAACAGGTTTTGCATGATATTATAGAATTTTTGGAAGTAAAACATATTCCAGGTTTGTTGTTAACTTTAAATTTTGAAACAGCTTTTGTTACAGTTGAGTGGGGTTTTATTGATAAAACATTAGAAGTATTTAATTTTGGCTTGTCGTTTTGAGAATGGATTAACAAAAATTAACTGTATTTATAGTGCTAATATTAATCTAGGTTATTATTTTTAATTGCGAACAAGTTTATCTCAATTAATGAACATTACTGAAAAGTTTACTATCAGTTCCTGTCTTAAAATTTATAGTGATAAATGCGTTGCTACATGGATTAGCTCAACATATTATTTCCTCATATCCCACTACAAAAGAACCTTTTAAAAAACTTGGTATATTATTTTCTACAGATATTCGTAAAATGTGTTCTCTTAATTTTGAAAAACAATTATTATCTAAAGCAAGGAGAATTTTATTTTCTTGGACAAATAGATCCTTGACAATTAACATACATGTTTTTTCTGGAAGTGTGTGTGTGTGTGTGTGTGTGTGTGTGTGTGTGTGTGTGTGTGTGTGTGTGTGTGTGTGTTGTTATTTATTTAATACCCATGCAATAGTTATTCTGATCACTTGTATTTCCGTTTCTCACTTCACTTTCTAATATATGTATATTCTTTAATATCGTTTTCTGTTCTATCTGCTTCTTTCTCTTTTATTATCCTCAGATAATATATACTGATATTATATATGCAATTATTACTGTTTTATATATATTATACATGTTTAATATTTATATATATTTAATGATCATTAACTGTTTAATACTGTACATGTATTGTAAGACAGTGAATCAATGCACCCCAACGTTGACACTGTCAAATGATCTGGGGGTAATAAAACAATATCTTAAAGTCGGCCCTATATGTTTTAGCATAAAATTAATTATATCGTATTCATGATATATATAACACGTTAAGTTTTAATTTAGACTAATTAAAGTTTAAGTTATAAGACACTATCACGAATTTTCCTACTTAAAGGCCTTTTGTTCTTTCAAATTTCACACTGATTATAATTTCTGTTTAACATATCAGTTTTGACAGATAGATTGAACTTTAATACGTTCGAATTTTACTGTAATACGTTAGCATTTTACTGTAATACGTTAGCATTTTACTGTAATACGTTAGAATTTTACTGTAATACGTTAGCATTTTAATAGTAATACGTTAGTATTTTACTTTAATACGTTAGCATTTTACTGTAATATGTTATTATTTTACTGTAATACGTTAGCATTTTACTGTAATACGTTAATATTTTGCTGTAATACGTTAGCATTTTACTTTAATACGTTAGTATTTTATTGTAATAAGTTATTATTTTACTGTAATACGTTAGCATTTTACTGTAATACGTTAGCATTTTAATTTAATTTCTTTTAAAGTTTTATGATAAATTACTTTCAAATTATATATATATATTAAGTAACTATTACTTTTAAATATAAAGGTTAATGTCTTTCATCAGCGTATTTAAGCCAGATGACAGTATATTGTATATACATATTGTTTATTTTATTATATTGTTTATTTTATGCTATTCGTGTAACACGTTAATAAACGATAAAACAATCAAATGTCGCTGGTTGTTGCTGGTGGTTGTAGTTCAAAGTGAATTTTCTATCAAACAGAAAGGTAGATGTCTGTGGATTAGAGTCAGGGAGCCTGACAATGGTTTGCCTCTCTTTGATTCTCGCACAACTTAATTATAATATTTATTTTTATTCTTTCTAAACACACCCACTGAAGACATCAAATAATTACAATGTAAATGTTTCATATTTTCTATGGAAAGTAAAAAAAACGAATGCAATTAAATGAATACGTTTAATCAATTAAATTAAGGATGGTGGGTTTGGTCATATAGGATAAAATCGAAATGTTGGAAATTGCAGCACACTATTATAATTAAAACAAAAGAAATAGATGAGTATGTACGGATTATGTTTGCTGTTTTAAACCTGTCTGAAAATGTTAAATATACCTTAATAATATATGCTTCAGAAAACTACTGCATTTAAATATAAACAAACGTATAAATACAGAGTATTAATGAATAACTTCTACACAGAAATAGATATGATGCTGGTTTTCTTTGTAAGTTTCATTTTATTCTCATCTTGCCTTTTTTACTGTATTATAAAAAAAAGATAACATTAAAGCATATTATTATAATAGACCATCAACATTTAAATTAATTCAATTAATGTCTGTTGATTATTTAATTCAACAATTAAAACATATTTAAAACATAATTAAAATGAATTTAATTATGATATAATTCGTTGTAGAACATACTTTTATTGTTACTCTAACATTCTATACATGTATATGTACAATAGGTGTACAACCAATTGAGTATTCAAAGTAGTATAATCACTGTCACAAAAACGCATGGAAAAATCTATAACATTTTTTGATGTGTGTTAAACTTTGTCGGGTGTTCTTTTTTTCTTTTTTTAAGAATAATTTTTAAATCGTTAAAGTGATAGTCGTGATTTTAAAATAAATAAATAAATAAGAAGACAAAGAAGACAAAGAAGAAGTAGAAGAAGAAGAAGAAGAAAAGAAAGGAAGAGTAAAAAACCTGTCATGAGAGGTTGTATTTGTGTTTTATTTCTAAGATATGCTCAATTATTATATAATTTATATTATAACTTTAAACATTTATTTATTTATTTATTTGTTAAATTAAATTAATTCGGTGAAATAGTATATTAGTATTTTAGTGTTTATAATTAATATAAATACTAAGTGATATCAATTTTATTTAACAATATATATACTTTTATCACTTTGTAATAAAAATTGTTATCCCGGTTTTGTTAAAAGAAAATAATTAAATGTGGTAGTGTTGTTTGTGTGACAGTATTCAAAACAATACAATCACCTATTGTAACTTATTGTAACGCATCGTTTTATTAATTTTGTTAACGTTAAAAACGTGTGTAATTCATTTATAAAACTACTACCTACATTATATCTGTCATTGCTAAATCGTTGATTATAGCTATAAATTGTAACTAATGGCATTTCGCTTTATATTTTACAGGTATTTTTATATTTAAAACAAATATCAGTATTAAAAAAATATAAGTAGTCATTTCAAGTTCATGTATTTAGTGTGATGTCATTAACAAATTTCAAAATGGCTTTTATTACGATTAACGATCACGGTGTCGTCATAAAAAATATTGTTTAAAATATATGAAAACCCATAGCAGAAGCAAATTATTTTTAATTTGTGGGTGTGTTCGTGCATCTGTGTATGTGTGTGTGCATGCATCTGTGTATGTGTGTGTGTATGCATCTGTGTGTGTGTGTGTGTGTACATCTGTGTGTGTGAGAGTCTGTGTGTGTGAGAGACACTGTGTGTGTGTGTGTGTGTGTGTGCGTGCGTGCGTGCTTGTGTTATTAAATTATGTTAAAGGAGCACGTTCATAGTTACTGTCTGACTTGGAGTTTTTCATATATTAGTGATAAACAACTGCAAGATAATCTATTCCTAGAAATACCTACATTATATCTTAAATATCTCCTCAGTCTCATTATAATGGAGGTCAACCAAACTACGACGGTTTTTCTCCAGGATGACTATAGCCTCCATGGTCATGTGATGTCATTTTAACTATAATATTGGAATGCTTTAATTGATAGTAATGTGGTTTACATTTAATTGATGGTATACGTAAACAGTACCACCAATTCCTATTGGACGCATATTTGTTTTTTCCTATAGGATTTATGGCAAAGATAAATTGTTGTTTTAACTACAGAACTGATGAAGCCATGTTGTAATCGTTTGACAAAATCTTGCTCATGTGATACCAACACAACGGAGAGTGCTACATTATACAGTTTTTCTTATGTTATAAACATCTTTTTTTAATCAGTCCGGTTTAGACGATTTCTTGATTTGACAGATATAGATTTAGAAGATTTCTGCATTAGATAGATATCGGTTTAGGCAGATTTCTGGATTAGATCAATTTCTGGACTAGACAGATATAGATTCAGACAGATTTCTTCATTAGATAGATATCGGTTTAGGCAGATTTCTGGATTATATCAATTTCTGGACTAGTCAGATATAGATTCAGACAGATTTCTGGATTATATCAATTTCTGGACTAGACAGATATAGATTCAGACAGATTTCTGGATTATATCAATTTCTGGACTAGACAGATACAGATTCAGACAGATTTCTGGATTATATCAATTTCTGGACTAGACAGATATAGATTCAGACAGATTTCTGGCTGAGATAAATATTGGTTTAGAGATATTTTAAGTTTAGATAGATATTGGTTTAGGGAGATTCCTGTGTAAGACAAATTTATAGATTAGATAGATATAGATTTAAACAAATTTCTAGATTAGATCAATTTCTAGATTAGACAGGTCATGACCTTAGACTTACAAGGTTGTATTTTGTAGAATACTGTAAATGTTGGGTCTCGGGATGCAAATATACACAGTTCTGGGTTAGACGGATTTCCGTGTTATACAGATACCAGTTTCTATATAGTAAACTTGTATTCCAAATTTCCCTCTTTAATTATCATATATTAAATCTAGGAACAGAACATACTGACAGGAAATTGGAATTCTCAACTCTGTTCCATTATCAGTGAGCCTCTTTGGTCCAGTGGTAGAACGTTGGACTCTCAAGCTGATGACAGTGGTTCAAGCCCGTTGAAGGCTGGCTCACACTTGACTACGTGTTATAATAACCAAATGTTTTACATTTAATAGCCGATGATTAACAAATCAATGTGCTTAGGTGGTTTGGTTAAAAAAAAAACCTCTGTTCCATTACTGACCGATTTGTTTCTCTGTGCATATGAACAGAATGTCTATCTGATGTTATTAAATAAAAACATAGGAATCTAGGTAAGTAATAATTTAACTTTCAGTTATAATGACAATCTTATATTATTCAATTATAATGACAATCTTATATTATTCAATAACAGTACAGGAAAACGGATAATCTTGCATTGATTTACCTTACCCACTAGAGTTTAAAATAAACAACGCAAGTACCAGATCACTTCCATTCCTTTATTTGCTTTGATGCTGGTTTATATACACAATAACTATGATCAATGATCACACGAGTTCAATTTACCAACAGTCAAGTTTCACTTTGTCAAGCAGCATTCCTTCTGCCTCAGCATAATTTTGAGGTCTAAATTTTGAAAATTTATGAAACTACAATGTGTCGATTTGAAGCAATGCAATGTGATTTGTTATGAGATTCAAGACTCGAAAACTGTTTATGTTGTTTGTAACATAGGTTTACTTTAGTTTTTGTATTCAATTAAGGTTCAAGTACGCTGTTCAGGGCATATATCTCAACAACTGCTAAAGGCTGGGGTTAGTGATAGTAATATCGGCCACTATAGTATTTATTATTCACTATGCCATGGGCGTAAATCCCGGGGTACGACAAGCCCCCACCCCACACACACACACGCACACGTTTTGGTCGGGAGAGATGCCTATATAATTACACACACACCCCTACATTTTTCTTCGTAAAATTGAAATAAAATAATCTTTTCCAGTATTTCTCTCCATGACTTCAATGTAAAACTTAGCCATGTGGTTTTAGTGCAAATATATCAAAGTACACAGGGAGTCTATTATACATAGTTTAAACGTTTTAGCCGGAAAATGCATTTCAAAAGTCAAGGATTTTCAAAAGAAAAATTAGGGGGAATATACCTTCCCCAGCACCATTCCCTCCCCTCCCCCCCCCCCCACACACACACTACTTCTAGGAAGCCCACTGGCTCCGTCCCCCCACTTTCATAAATTAGCATAGAGAAAAAATTTAATCTATTTCGCTATGAATTTTCAAAAAATATTATATAAAAATTTTAAAATGAGACTGAAGAACATTTTTAAAATTTCTTTTAGCATTTTTCGTGCTTTTTCTTCTTTTTGGTGACCATAGCAACAAAAAAGGGTACTACTACTACTAATAATAATAATTTAAAAAATACTTACATCCTTGTGGTATGATTTTACACCCTTACAATAAATGAAAGCTTTGTTAAATGTTTTAAAAGTTATTAATTCAGGAAGCCATCATTCGAGCATTTGACTAAAAATGTAACTAGTGTTAGTAGGAGAGACGAAACCCGCTACCGCCACTCTAGTGTGGCTACTCTTAATTTAATTGGAAATGGTTAATAAAAGAATTGGTCTTGAATTTTAACAAAATTCTGGAATTGTGGATACTGTGTGATAATTTAGCCTTTTTCGGACATTTTCAGATAGTATGGGCAACTGACAATATAATAGGTCTTGTGGTCTGTGACCTTTCTACTGCGCAACATAGATATGTAATTGTTTTAATGTCATCTCACCATATGACGAAGTATTGACTAAAATAAATCCTAATGTAATTCCTTATTTTGAGGATATCGTGTTTTCAGCCAGTAGGTAATAAAAAGAATACGATGGGTTGACGAGTGAGTATGTACGGGTGGATCTATTTATCGGAGGATGTGTTTACGGCTTGACTGCTATACGAGTGGAACGGTTTACGGGTGTGTGGAATGATGGCATGAACAGTAATCAATGCCAGAGTGGATGTAGTGTGGTAGTCAACTGAAGAAAGCTCTCAGGCTGAAGCTAATTAAGCGCTGTCATGTTCAGGTAGAAAACATCTATTGTTTACCTACTCGGCCAGGTGACGAGTTCTCATGGCTGTGTAAGGGAAAGCCAATACAGTTGTCAGTACGATCATGTTTACTCGCAAATAGCTCATTTTTATAATTACACAAAACCAATTGATGATGCGTTCTGTCTCTGTCTTTCTGATATGCGCGGCTCTCTACAAATAAGCAATCCTGTTATTCAGTCTCACTTCCAACAGATGTCGCCAACAAATGCAAATAGCAAAGAATAAAGATAATAGATTGCATGAATTAAGTATTAACTCTGTAACTGTAAATCTTGACAAATGACAACGTATGTATTCCGCAGATATATCTAGACTTGTAGACATTGTAGTATCAATACAAAACCATATCATTTATGTACACATGTACATACACGTCTGGGGCGTAGCCAGAGAGAAAAACGTCGAGGCAAACCCAAACACTGGGAGGGAGAGCTGCATGTGGATAATAAATATCAGTATCATGGGGGGGGGGGGGTGGAAACAAATCTGCTGGCTACGCTAGAGCTAGTATACTGGTGGTTTTCACACTGGTGTGAAAGACAATAACCCATGAGATAAGACTAGGAGGAATTAGGATTATCTCTACCGAGTGACATTAATGATGTCATTAGTGAAATATTTACAAAGTTAATTTCACGAGATCAGATAATCCGTAATTGTGAGTGCTGATTAGATATTTATTACCCATAGTCTAACAAATAGTTGTTAAAGAATGTATACAAAGCTACCATTAAAATGTCTCCATTTGCAAATTCACGCACAGTTGTAAAAATTCGCTTTGAACAGCTAAACTATTTAATGCAGAAAAGGCTAGATATAGTAGATCTCCAAACATTCTAGGGTTGCTACATATCGTTAGAAAATTACATTCTCAACAATATATAAATTAGCAAAACTATTTCTACAATTTGCCATGGCTAAAAAATAATAAAATAAAAAACAGAAACGCCTTATATATGTTTGCTAAAGATTTGTTGCTCGATCGATGTCCACCTTTCCACTTTTGCCCTTTTGCTTGTGTTAGTTGGCATTAATTGCTGCTACGGGGAAATTGAGCAGGAAATATAGTTGAAGCGTAAATTCAATATGGAATCGTTTCTCGTGTAAAGTGCATCTTTTGAGGCTATCTGTTCTGTGAAGAAAAGGGAGAGGAGGGGCCTGTGAATGGAAGAAATCGAGTGCTTTACGGACCGCAAGTTTACACAAAAGCCGAGCCGATGGTTGGACGCAATACTAAGTCGAACGTCCGCCAACAAGCACGACGTAAGCTTAATTAAAAGCTAAACACGGATTATCGGTTTGTCGCAGGAAGCTGTCGGCTTGTCGCTATTCGTCTATTGAGGCGTTATTGAACGCCGCGGGCCATCATGGATAAACGCAGCGCTTTTAGACCCATCTCGCCACCAATGCAAGTCAATGGGCCAGCCTTTTTACGACGAATACAAAAATATCAATTTTTCATACTCCTATCTCTCCAAGAAGCCGCACAGCCGGTGCGATGTTGGAATTTTCTCAAGACTTCAAAGGACTAGAGATGAGGAATTAAAAGCATCTTTGAAGACCTCTTTGCTGCAAGATTCACATCATTAGTTTTGTGACACACCAGTCGATAGCCCATAGGCAAAACAGACAACACAGCCAGTGATGCAAACGCAAAGTCGCCAGGCCCCCCAGCCAGCCCACTGATCAAATCATAACGTTCTCAATAGAAGACAATACTTTCCTCAACATCGTAGTTCCTCATCTATATATACACATAAACTAAATAAAACAAATATTGTCTTAGTAAATTGACTGGTCAATTCACTTTATTTAATGTTAGAGAGCTCATTTTGTATTTCAGGTCATATTAAAATAACTTTCAGCGAACTAATAAAATCATATAATGTTCTACGAATCAATGTACTACTTTTACTACTACTACTTGGTCCACTATTTGTTTCTCAAATACTTCGTCCACTACTTGTTTCAACAACTACTTCTACCATTACTACTAGTAATATTTAATATTATATATATATATATATATATTATAATTTAATTTATATTATATTATTAACAATTACTACTAATGTCTATACTACATGTAATACTACCACCACTACTACTACTACTTGTAAGAGTAGCTTATGTAACAGAAGCCCGTTTCTTTTGTTGACCATATGTCCCAATTGCAATGTTTAAAACCTAATGGTCACTGAAAATGCTGTGAAATATTTAAACAGTCCTTCCTTTGATAAAATATGAGCACACACCACGGAAATGAGTGGTTGAACATGTTGATGCTATAGGTATTGTTACTGTAATATTCTGTATGGTCATATATTGTTTGCAGGTGATCGACTGCTGGACATCCCGTGCAAAGTGTGTGGTGACCGAAGTTCTGGCAAACACTATGGAATATACAGCTGTGATGGTAGGTAACGCCAACCAAATAACACATACGAGTTGGTAGATGGTAAAACTACATATGATGGTACTTAACAATGGTGAATATTAATTAAAAAGATGTTTCATTTGATGAATACGTCAGACCTGACAGCTATGAGTTTCGATTGATGCCACCCGGTATGATCTTTGTTTTAACAGTGTTTCATGAGTACACATTTTCAGAACTATCCAAATCGTATTTTACGGTAACTAGTTTGAGAACAAGCCAGTGTCTAAGCGACGTAAGGCAAACCCGTGAGGACGTATACTAGTGAATAACTGTTAAAACAGTGACTATACCAAGTTGTGGTGCACTAGTGAATAACTTAAAACAGTGACGATACCAAGTTGTGGTGCACTAGTGAATAACTGTTAAAACAGTGACGATACCAAGTTGTGGTGCACTAGTGAATAACTGTTAAAACAGTGACGATACCAAGTTGTGGCGCACTAGTGAATAACTTAAAACGGTGACGATACCAAGTTGTGGTGCACTAGTGAATAACTTAAAACAGTGACGATACCAAGTTGTGGTGCACTAGTGAATAACTTAAAACAGTGACGATACCAAGTTGTGGTGCACTAGTGAATAACTTAAAACAGTGACGATACCAAGTTGTGGTGCACTAGTGAATAACTTAAAACAGTGACGATACCAAGTTGTGGTGCACTAGTGAAT
>JAULBS010080944.1:0-19170 GCA_032355785.1 Symmetromphalus regularis | reverse complement strand
AAAAATATTTGTTTTACAGTCATATAGTTGTGGAACAGTAAATACCTTATTAGTGGTAACATAAAAGTTCTTCTTATTTTTTAAAACTCTTGCAACGAACACTTTATTGATGACACCCCCTTTTTTCACTAACCTGTTTGATGGCACATAAGTCTGCGCACTACACATAAAAACATCCATTTGACCCACTTCCGATGACATCAGCAGAAAAGGTCATATCAGTATAACAGTCGGGGTCATTTAACATGACGTATCACATATAAAGTCTTTTTCAGATTCCTAAATAATTTTAAAATAAGTTCCATAAGAATGGTGATCCTTGAACTTTACTTTTTGATACCAGCGTATCACGCTTGGAAATAATTTTTTTGAGATGTACCTGTCAAAATGTCCTATGTCAATCAATTTGTGCCAGTCAAAAACGAAAACGTACCTGTCACCAAGTTAATTGAAATTTATAAAATTTAATATTGAAATAAATAAATATTAGTTTTAAAGAATAAAGTTTTTTTTAAAATTATTATTATTGCACAACTCATCGCAGACACTTCAACTTTCGAATTATCTTCATGTTTCAACCTCATTAACGCATTTATTTGTACCAAATCATCACTTATCCATTTCAGCAAAGTACTCTGTATATGTATAAAAAAAATTGTGAATAAAATATATCGAGAACATGCTAATAGTGCCTCAAATTCAATAACGCGCATACTTATTTCCAGTTTGACTATGAATACGTTATGGTTAATTCGTAATACATTCAACAAGTTATCGACATTTCGTACAAACGCAGATTTCAGTTATCTTTGTTTTTACAAAGATTATATGTGATTATTCATCAATAATTATGAATAGTCTTAGTTAATCTGAATGGAAATTTGAGGGTACAATCAATAAATATTATTTGTCTAAAAAGTTGCATCATGCACGTGTTCAATCGATAACAGGTCTTATCGAAAATATGTATAACACGTTTTTGTACCGGACAACGTCCGTGACTGAGTACTTATTTCCAGGCTTGCATATAATGTGAATAAGAAAGTTAATGTTAACACATGGCCAAAAGGTGACCACTTGGGATATCGCTAATCATAGTATACATTCATTTATATTTCAACATTATTGTTGCATTGACAATGAACCATTTGTTAAACAAACTATAGCTACATGTGATCACCATTAATAGGTCAGTAGCCATTTTCAATTTGGACCTGTCAGATGGAAGGAAATTTAAAAAATAAACTTGTCTTTCTTTTATAGAGGTAATGTTTCACTTTTATGTTGGAGATTCAGTTGTTTCTGTGATTTATATAATATAAATTTTCTGTAAAATCTTATAAGCCGAACTGTTAAATTGTCTGTTGAACGGGAATTATTTACTTGATACAATGGCAGGTGCTCTGACAGCGTTTTCGCTACGCTTACAAAAGCATGCTATTTGTGCATTAATGCAGTGTTTTATTGAATTAAACTATTAAAAATAACACTTTTATATATCTTTTTGATCAAAATAAGTAAATTTAATCATATTTGTAGGACTTAAAATAACGCTGTTTTCTTGTTCATTTACATACATGTACTTCAACACTTGTTTACGGAAACAACGTAACGTAAAGGTGCGCAGACTTTTGTGCTTTGCAGACTTATGTGACACGAGTGTACTATACTACATTAACATCTATTTTACTAGAAGTTAAGGAAAATGTGTGTCTGTCACTGTGTGTGTGCAGGCTCATAGGAACGAGTTTAGGAGGGGGGGGGTTCACTGACGGATCGGGTACAAACTCTATATCACAGTTTGGTTACAATGGCAAACATTAATGTGTAAAACAAATGCTTCACAAGTGGTGGGGTGGGGGGGTACAGTTCCTACGGCCATGGTGCGTATGTTTGTGTGCAAGATAAAATAATATTCATCATTAAAATAAGTGTATAGTAAGGGGGTTTAGGTCAGGATTTAGGTTAGGGTTAAGTTTTAAGAAAGGATTACTCTTTAGTTTAATTACTGGTGGGAAAATTTTGAAAGTCTTTCTTGTTTTTATTTAATGTGCTTTAATACTGCAGTATAAATAGCCTACAACATTACAATTACTGTTTGAGACTAATATGCCAAGTCGACGATCGATTGAAAATGCGATCAACTTTACCAAAATAGAACCGTTTTACTTTGAGGAAAGCTATAATCTATCTGTCAGATATTGACAGTTCTAGCTCACCTGTCTGGCCTTTGCCCAGAGTTTTTTCCAGGCGATACGGTCCGACGTACAGTTCCTCCTTGTGAGAATGGGACATGATCACTGTACAATCCACCAAAAAGCTAGCTACAAATCACAAATCCATGCTGTTGTCAGTTCGCATATATTTCTCTCCCAGTTTCCTGGCAGCTGCATCTAGCGATTCTAGGCCGAGATCAATATGTGCTCTGCCATCGTCCGAAATCGGCGATAGAGATGTCGCTACTTTCAGGAATGTAATCGGCCAACTTTGGCCTCCGACGATCTGAAATGCGAAGCTGTCGATCACTACTTTTGAACTATATTAGTTATATTGGCCATTTGTGAAGAATTTTCCGTCTAGGAAACAAAGAACACGATGGTACATCCAGCCACTGACAACGCAAACCGATACCAAATGTTCCCGGCACATGAATCATCCAAGAAGCAGGTGACTCGCAGAGACACCTGGTGGGAGTTCTGAAGAGCATGAAAGGGAGTTGATTGTTGTTCGCAAACTAATACTGGCCTAATCGATTAGTTCATTTTATTCCACAGTGAAAAATGCGTTGATATTATTTATACATATATATTATTTATTCTTCTTTGAATGAGAATATATTCAGTTTCACAAAATAAATATTTTGTTATTTTTTTTAGACTAACCCCGTTCAATCCAACTATGTATTGCTTTTAATGTGTGGAAATTTAAATGTTTAATGGTGAGTGCATTATTGTGTTTAAAGGCAGATTATTTAGATCAGTGATTTTCTTTTCAAAAATAATTTAAAGTGCATTGGGTAGACATAATATAAAGCGAGGCTAGTACCAGGGATTGGGCAATTAAAAGCATAGTCCCACTGAATTTGAGTAAATAAAGTAAAGTTTGTTTTATTTAATAACACCTTTAGAGCACATTTATTTTTATCTTATCATCGGCTATTGGACGTCAATCAAATGGTCATTCTGACATATTTATTTGGAGAAAACCTGCTGCTGCCACATAGGTTACTCTTTCTGATAAGCAGCATGGGGTCTTTTAAATATGCACCGACCCACAAACAGGATAGCACATACCATGGCCTTTGATCAACCAATTGCAGACCACTGGTTGGAACAGAAAATAGCCCAAACTGCCACAGAATTTAAGAGGCTTCATGGTCTAAATATTGATTACGAATGAAACTTACATGCATTGTTATACTAGATCTGGGTTTCATATCACGCAAAACATTTTAACTGAACCATGGTATAGGAAATTCTATGTAGAGTCGATCCATTTTTTTTACATTTATAATTTCTAGATCGGAACTCCTCGTGGGGCAAAATAAATGTTTTTGCAGTTACAAAAATATTCAGAAGTTTTAAATTAACGGCTAACAGGGGAATACCCGTCTTGTGACTCGAAATACATCACACCTTCAATGATTTATTTGTCATTATTATTTTTAAAATGTTGTAAAATAAGCAAGATGTGGTGATTATGTAAGTAGCTGAATGAAGTATTTCTATGGATAAATCAAATGTTTTAAATTATATTTAATATTAATTCTTTGTTTGGAAATTAATTAGGTCAAAGGTCCATGGGAGTATGCGTTTAAAGAGAAAAATAATAACATTAGGTCATATATCAAATTGGTCAGTCTTTTGCGCTTTCCCAAACTGCTCTGTCTTTATCTATCAGGGTCAGCACAGCCATTTAAAAAAGGGCGAAAATCAGTTCCTTGAAGTGGTGGGGACGGAACACCACCCCTGTCCAAAAAGTCTGGGGACGGAGCTACCCCCTCTTCATGAGGTACACATCTCTCCAGGATTTATGCCTGTGTTTAAATATTGGGGGGCAAAACAATACAGGTAACATCAGTCATTTGAAGGGTGGCTACAAAATACTCAATAAATGTGAAAATTTTAGGGCACCTGTCATAAAAAAGGACATCACAGATTATTGTCTGTGCCTGTCCTCTCTTTAATCATATGTCCAAACTATCTGACAATAAATGAGTATGTTATGGGGTTTTCTTTGTTACTATATCATGAAAGGTGGAAGGTGAGTTTAAACCAGTTACATTCACAAGAGAAGAAGCAGATGGTATTGTGATCCTAGTATTACAAAGTCCTATTGGTTACAAAATATAACTCTTTTAACTTCAGGATCTTGAAAAACATGAAGTCTTAGGACAAATTATTAACAAATGAAATAAAAAACTTTTTGTATTTTTAAGTTATACTTTTAAAACTTTTGTTAAAAGAACTAAAAGGTCTTAAAACTGGAAAAAGATTTTAAATTTTTTTTAAATAGTTAAGAAAATATTGGCACTATTGTTACCAGATATTCCAAAAATAAATTGGATCTTGTCCTTAAGATTTGTAAAATAACTTTGGTTTTAAACTAAGAGAGACAACTTTCCTTGACTTACTTTTGGTCCAAATTACATTCAGTTCCTAGTGTGTACCAATAATATTACAAATATTGAATGAGTGCATGGCAAAGGAACAAGTCAGTATGTCAAGAAAAGTTAATGCTCACTATGACTGTAGATGTACAGTATATCAAGAAAAGACAACTCAAAAGATAAATTTCTTTGCAGATACATTCTAAATAAATTATTCCAAACAATAAAGGTCATTTTAGGTTTAATAGAACATAGTTGTGAAATACATGTACCAGCCAACCTCACCCACCAATCTCTCAACCTGGTCCTTGTTTAAACCATTATCTTACAGTCAACCACTGATTTAAAAAATGAACAAAACACATAATACAATGAATGGATGTTTATTTCATAGCAAATAACTACATATACTTCATGTCAAGTATAGAGATACACATGTATATACATATATATATTCACAAAAATGTTATCCACGAAGTTTACATTTTATGTATACGTGTTCATTTTTTGAATTTCATGTCTGTCATTTGTTTCATGACACAAATTTAAACTCATCAGTTGAAAAATCATACCAATAATTTATAGTGATTAAAACCAAAATTTTATTTTTCATTTATTTATAACACATAGAGAATCATATGAAATCAGTGGCAATTATATGTTTATTTCTGACATGATTTTAACCAAAAAAAAGTTTTTTTTAACAATACCATATCAAGCCTTTCCCCAGGATTTTTTAAAGGTGCTTACATACATCATCTGTCAAAATTTAGCTAATCATGCAAGCCATGTTATGATCAATTCCAGGGTCCTTATTCAATAGCATAATATACTCCACCCATCCGAAGGAATGAATACCTTTGTCTGACCAAGTTACTAGCAAGTAGAAGAGCTCCCTTTTCTTTGTGCCTCAAATTAAGCCGACATGGTGCTACAATGAAGGCGCTTAGCAAAGATTAAGGCGCTTACTTAGCAAGCTAAGGCAGCATGGCCCGTAGCGCCTTATGGTTCTGGGGAAAGCTCTGCATATTTCACAATACATGAGCAATTCTGTTCAATTTTTTTCTTTTTTTTTTTCTTTTAACTTATTGCAGTTAACAAATATTTTATTAGGAGCGAATTTTTTTTTTATATAATAGCTTCACATAGCTATAGATTTGGCTATTAATTGCATGTCATAATTCAACTTCTAAACAGTATAATTTGTGAATCGTACCACCACAGTGATTACATTCTTGAAGACTTGAATAATAATGCTCATTCTCATTTTCCATTCATAATATATATTGGTACATGGTTATTCATTTCTGTGTTTCAATTGGATATTTAATTATTTCAATAAAAACACTTATTGTTTCAAATCATCTGTTTATGAGAAAATTAAGACATAAAGTCTGTTAGTGTATGCAATCTGAATTGCAGCAAAATACAAACTTTACTTTTAAGCCAGGCTATACATTTTATAAGAACAGAAAAGGATAGCAGAGCTGAAACACATGTCTGGTTATGAATGAATAAAAAACTGACATTTGATTATTCATTTAACACTACCCTTGGTGGTGCATTAAGTTGGATTCCTTATGGAGATGTAAACAAAATAAAGTTTCATTGAAATCTTAAACACATTTTTGGCATCTGAACTGGTAATAGCATGGTATGTATACTACTCAAAAGAAGTTAAGGATCAAAAATTTATTGATTGGGTTCTTTCAAAACAGAGGCGACTCTGAATAGCATTAGTCTATCAATAAAGCTTTGACTTATATTTACATTGTGAGCCACAGTTCTCTGATTTTGTCCATCTTGTAGCCAGCCAAAGGCCCTTTCTCTGTCTTGGAAGCTGAATTGTCATTGAACAATCTTCAAATTTAAAGTGATGATGAAAGGAAAATGCTCATCCTTTTTATTGCTAAAATTGGCATGCATAAAATGACACTCATGCAAAACACATGTAACTGGTGCATGAGGTATCAAGGCAGGTTGTCATTTTAGTCTAAGTTCTTGCTTCAAATCCATGAAAAGGAAATCTGAGTTAATTAAAATGTTTCTAAAGATAAGTGAAATAATTACATATCCGATAATAGTGTGATTATGGTCCAAATGCAAGCACAAAGAGGTATATTCTAACCCAATCTGGCATAAAAAGACATACTTACAAAAATGACCAAAAAATTTCCTTTGACCCTTAAATTCTTTTGAGTAGTATATATTTGTGCAGCTATGTGTCTGCTGGTCAAGACCAGTAATATGCTACTTTTACATTGTTACTTCTTAAGGTAAAAACATTATGTGCTAAGCCTAAGAGTATTCCTAATTTTTAAAAAATGTGATGTAAGTCAAAAGTAATACTTTTAAAATATAATCGGTAATATTACAAATGAGAGCGCAAGCTATACATTTTTTTTTCACGTCATCATTGTGATTTAAACACATGATCTTATCAAAACAAATCTGACGCATTGCCATTTAAGCCACAATGTCAACAATAACAAATGTGAAAAATAAGCTATATATATGGACTTTGCTTGCAAAGATAAAATCTGTCAACTGCTTACAAATGGTAATTTTGTTTTATTTTCAATGTGAACATAAACATGTTCCATCTTTATTTTCACAGCTGATAGATTTTAATTTTGTTCTGTGTTTTAAAAATGGAGACTGAACACGACTGTGTTGATATATTTCTGTTGCTTTGAACAAGGCATAATGATAAATGGCTAAGAATGTACATTTTTGGTAAAATTGAGCATTGTGACATCAGAATTATAACTTTTAGAATTCATAATATGAAAAAAATAAGTGTTACATTTTACAAAACTGAAACCTTTATCTATTTGTAAAATAGAGATTTAAATTATATTTGAACATTTAATTTGCCCCATTTAGTGCGGGCCATATATGTCTCTGATCGTACTTACTCCTTTGTAAGTCATGTTATATGTCTCAGTTACAGTGCCCATAATCTTTAACTTTTGAAAAACAAACTTGAAATACTTTGCTACCCACCAAAAATAATTTTAAAACAAATGAATATTTGTTATTATTGTGTTGAAAGGTAATTTATACACTACAAGAAAATGACTATACAAGAAGCCCTAGTTCCATACCAAATATTAAAAAAAGAATTGAATAGTGCTTCATAAATATTCAAATGTCAAATTTGGTATTCATTTCAGCTTTAATAGCACTTACATGTGAAATGTATTGCCAACACACTATATTAATTATTTAAATGCACACAGAGAAATAAATTAATTTTGACTCATATGTTATAACCTACATGCACCTATATAATTCAAACAACCGTTATTTGTGACATCATAATGACAGTAAGAAAATGCACTCTGTGCCATGATTATATACAACAACAAAAACTGTACTAGCATCATTCATGAATATAAATCTTAAATTTAGTTCATAATCAGACACTCTAAATTTCTAACTACTGTAATAAATTTGAAATTCAACTTTACAGCATTACAAAGATATTATAAACATGTTTTAGCTTAAACTACAAAAAATAACATCCTATTACAAATGCCTACAGTTACTAAGTTAATTAAAATAAATTATACGAATTGTGGGTGCCATCATTTACAAAACAACTGTTACATTTTACAGTCACAGAGGTTAGGTGTTTGATATATCTAGTTCAATGCGATAACCATATTTTTATTCAATAAAATTAAGTGTACAAAGTGAACTACTTATTTTATGACATTTAGACATTTTTATGATAAACAGAAATTTCTGATTTAACAATGTATATCCCCAGTGACCTAGAAAAGAATTAAATGATAAGAACATGACAGGCTTCCCACAGTACTTAATAGTTATTTCCTTTAAGCTCTCAAGGATAAAACATTTTCCATAAGAATAAAGACTAAACATGTAAACAATTTTGGGGTGAAAAATTAGTGGTGTAAGAACATTTAGTTCATACATACAGAAAATTCCACCAAATGTCACACTAACAGCCCACTTTTACAATGTAATACTGAATAAGAATTTTGGTTGATGCTGGTTTCAAAGTTTATCATTGCCATTAAAAATGCTGAAGTATAATCACTATCACAACTTGAAATTATTTACTAGTTCTTCTCAGTTTTCTCAGAATTGGAAAACAATGTGTTTTTCAGGTGTATCCTTGACATATAGAAAAAAACAACTAGGCTACATATTCCAGATTTGGTTAATATGATACAAAGACTTTAATAACTGTCAACATACAACCCATATTTGACAAATCCTGTATCCACATTTAAATGTTCACCCAAACATTAACATGCTGCATCAACACATAATACAAATAGACAATGTACATATTGTAATTATAACATCACACAGCATAAAGTAAAGTTTGTTTTATTTAACGATGCCTCTAGAACACATTGATTTAAATTTTACCATCGGTTATTGGACGTCAATATTATGGTCATTCTGACACGTATTTAGAGGAAACCCGCTGCCGCCACATAGGCTAATTTTTCCGATAAGCAGTAAGGGGTCTTTCATATGCACAGTCCCACAGACAGGACAGCACATACTATGGCTGATGAACCAGTTGTGGACCACTGGTCGGAACAGAAAATAGCCATCATAGAGCATAAGACATTCAGTAATTGCTTTGACGTTAAATAGAAAATGACCAACTTTAGTTTAAAGATCACTTCTATTAGGCAGTCATGTTCTGAGGCATGACCTTTTTGTTCTTACAAATCATCCACATGTAATTAAGTACAAAAAAATATTTTAATAACCAATCAACTGTCTTAAATACTAGGAGTAACTTGTTATTCTTATAACAGTACAGGTGACTGCTTAACAGGAGTTTGACAGTACATGCATAAAAAAAAATATACTATTAAATTAAGAACATTAAAATTTAAATCTAAGTTAGAGCTATGAAAAATATAATTCTGACAAAAATGTCATTACAATGGTTACTAAGAGTCATGTAAAAAGATAAGAAATGCATGTGGTTATGACACCACATGGGAAAATATTATTTCAGCTTGACAAAAAGCCAAACTTAAATAGCATCATCAAAAAATATCACAATAAAACAATTCTTAGGTTGTATATGACCAGAAGAGCTAATATCAAATACTCTTTCATACAAACAAGATATATTACTGTAATTTATTGTCAACTTAAAATTGTACAAACTATAATCATTTATTTAACTTTCTCTTGACTTGACAGCATGCTACACACCACCATTTCAAAAATGGTACTGATTAGTTCACCATTACTAATAATTTTTATTTATATGCTACACTTCTATGGGGTTCTCTTGAATAAAGACATGAAATAAATAAACGGTGATCTTTAACTTTATTGTCAACAAGGCCAACAAAGGGAATTTGTCAGATCTATTACATATATGGACATTATTGTGTAGTTTTGATATAAATATTGTCATTAAAAGTGGCAGTTTGAGTATTAAAATTGTGTTTGTCCATTTATGCTTGTTTCAGAATAATCATGGATTCAGTATTTTGCTAGTCCCAAATTGTTACCAGTTTTTTTTTAAAATACAATGGAAATATGATCAAAGTTTTGTAATGTGTATAAGTTCATCAGTAATTTATAAAAGACCAATGGTAAAGTGTACATGGTAATTTCTAAATTGCCTTGATCAGACCATTGCTAACAAGGCTACAACCATTAGCATGATGGAAACAACTGCTAAGTATACACAGCCAATTTTAAGGTGTACAAGACAGTAAAATGTACATGATCACTAGTAAAGTATACAAAACTGTAAATGAAGTGTACAAAACCAATTGTAATATATACAAGATCATTGCTGAGACATTCACAACAAATGAGAAAGCGTAAAACAGCGATGGTGATGAAAAAGATATTTCACTGCAAATCCTGAAAGATCCTCAGGACCATGTTTATTATGTAATTCAATCAAAACATTTTATACTTCGGATAAATTTCTTCCAGAATTGACAGTTTTGATATATGTCATACCATAAGCACTAACAGGATTCCCACTACTCAAATAATTATTTTCCATGACAAGAATGCAATACGTATACAATGTAATATGTCTAGCAATAAACTATGGGTTTAACAACAGAGTAGGGCAACAATATGATACACATCATGATATCCACTTCACGATACAATAGGTATTGATATGAAAATAATCTATATCAAAATAATACTGACATGTCAGCCTAGAAAATTATAAATGTAATTAAACTATGCCTCGACAATTCCCTACTGGTTTCCAATGGTAATAATTGGCAGTGGGAAGTAGGATAACATGACGTGCACAGAATAGTATTGAACTTAAATTTAACATGTGTATGTTCAATTTAATTAACTGGTATTCCAAATGAAAAGTGTATGTATCAATAAAGTGTTACGGTATCATAGGTATCGTATCATGAACAGAAATATAGTGCCATATCAATTTGTAAATGAATGAAATACCTCTATAATAATCACTTAGAAACTTATATTAGTCTTCCATTTATACATTTGTATAATTCTGGATCCGGTCAAAAGATTGTTATAGCCAGAATTGGAAAAAACCTATTACATTTTCTGTTTTTTTTTTTTTTTTTAGCAGGAGTGGGATTCCTGAGGTAAGATATCCATACAAAGTTTTAATGAAAGGGAATTAGTGAGTTTGCTTGGTGTTTGTACAAAAACATGAGATTGGCTATGTTAATGGTTTTGTTATGATTGCTCAAGAAACCTTTTACATTAATGTACAGCTTTTGAAAGGAATAATATAGATTCTTTCATAAAATTCCTATACACTCTGCTTGGAAGTTAAACAAACACAATTTCAAATGAAATATGTAATTAATTTTAAATAAACACAGCACAATTAATTTCCCATAAAATATATATTTTTAAAATTGCTGTTTTTCCATGTACATGTATTCCTGTATTCTAAGACTGATTTTTTATTTGAATCAGGATAAGTTATTTCCCAAACTATGGTTTTTGCCATTCCAACAGTCGTCAAATAGTGATCACATGTCGTTCTGCGTCTTTCTCTTTCACTTAACATTTGACACACAAGGAACACATACTTGCATGGATACTCTGAACCAGTACCAATCACATCAACATTTGAGTTCTCCATCTGCAGTTTAAAAGTTTTTTTTCCAGATTTCAAATACCTATATAAGTTTAGGTTCATAATGGTCCGATTCAGCTTTTGTCATCCGCAGATTTAGCGATTTTGCTTTCCTGTAAATTAAACAAATATATATATATTTTAAATATGTACAATCTATAAATTTGGGTTTTTAATAAGCAGCACAAAAGAGGCACAAGGAATAAATAACACCACTGAAAATAAAAAATAAAAATTTCATTAAAAAGAAGTATGAAATCATTGAAAAGTACTTTATTTCAAGAAGGCTGTATTTGTCAAGAATAACTATCCAAAACTGTCAGTTTAAAAGAGGAACAAAAATTTAAAAACATGTATTTGTACAGACTAGTTGTTTTTCATTGTGGAGTTTAAAAATAGTTTACTATGTATGGTACTGTACATAATTGTTTTTATTACACTACCACAGTAAACCATGAATGTATTAATAAAGCTTGACATCAACTACTAATTAGGAATGTACACAAAAGCAAAACATTAAATTTGTATCAAGTAGACTACCATAAATAATATAAAGTGCACTACTATTTTTAAACAAACATACAGACACAGACAAATGAAAACAATCACTATAGCAGACTAATGCTTACAAACATCATCAAAAGAAGTAAATGTATGAAGTAAACATTACAATATACCACAAATACCAGAAAACAAGCATGCAGATGTATAAAACAACTGACTACATCTAAAATGGAAAAATGAAAAACCAACACCACTTTTGGACATGTTACATATTTAAGGGTAAAATATATGTTAATGCTTCTATTTCTAAAGGTGAAGATCACGGGCTAACTGTATACCTGAACAGTATGATGGACTGATGTATCAGATATTTCTTCACCAGGTTTATTTGGCACAATATGTTCAGTGACAATGCAGTCATCTTGTTTGTGAATATCATCCTATTAGAACAAAAGTATACACAAAGTACAGACATGTCCAATTAAATAGCAATTAATGCTAATGAAAGTTAGAATGCCTATTTCATACTCCAGCATACCAGTAGAAGTGATAAAAAGAATTAATGTACATTATCTAGATTTAATAAGCAGAAGTAAATATAGAATGCAGGAGTGCAGGTGTTCATTCTTAAAGTAAATTTGCCAAAGTGATGTATGGTGCAAGTGATCCCTTTCTTAAATATTGTAGATTGAACAACATAAAACATGCATGAAAAATGAAATTAAATGACTTAGTGTGATAAGAAAAAGTGACAAAAATAAGCATCCACATTAAGGAAATGAACTATATAGCAATATGTACCTTTTAGAATTATTTTAAAGTAACTATTTTTACCTGAAACACTTTGGTAGGGGAGACAACTGCTGCGATGTGCTTCAGCTTATTGGATAAGGAAGCTGCAAAACTTTTGGGCAAGTTGAAATGTGGAGGTGATTTACTGTAGGTAACATCAGCTTTAGCTTCCATGGAGCTGGAACTCAGTTCTGGCTGTTGACTAACACTGCAAAAGGCACTGAAAACATTTCTCTCTTCCTTTGGCGGAGACATATTGGACCCACTTGGCATAGACATTTTGTCCACTGAAACATTTCTGTGACTTTGGCCAAGAAGTTTAACACCAGGCTCGTTTGTCATGTCTGAAGTTAATGGACTTTTAAATGATGGAACCCCTTTATGAGGTATTATAGTTCTAGAATGTTCAACAGATTTCTCTGAATAAACTCTTTTCAAAGAATCTTGTGTAGATTTTGAAGTTTTTAAATTGCTTACACTAGACAGTTCAGGTAAAGCTGGACGTTTAAAAGGCGATATCTTGCTATCACTAGATGCAAAGTTTTGTATCATGTCTAAAGCACTTTCAGAATGTTCCCTAGAAGTTATATTAGAATCAGATGACTTAGAAAGTTGACTCATCTTTTCACTGTCTAAAGATACACATTTGTGTTTTGAATTATTAGTATGGTCAACTGACACACTGTCACCAAGGTCACTTTGAGCAGAAACACAGCAGTCAGTGACTCTACTTTCTACAGCAGAATCACTAGAAATGATTTCAGCAGAATTGTCTATCTTTTCATGCAATTCAACAACTTCGTTAGCCACATCAACTTCACATAAAGTATCGCTTAAGGACTGATTAATATTAGAATGATCAATGCTTGGAAATGATTCTTCAACTGTTTTCTCACAACCAGAAGATTCCATGAATTCATTTGATTTTAAGACATCCATACAACGATCTGTAAACATAGCAGCACTTTCAGCGTTAATGTCATCCACATTACCAATATCTGACACATTATTGTTGCAAGATTCCAAGGATGGGGTAGGTGCTTCAGAATCAAAACTGTCATCCAACTCATCTTCTTTAGGATCACAAACTTTTTTAGTCTGTTGTGAAGAATCTAATTTAATGATACCTTTCTTAGTCAAATTAACTTTATGAGGATACCTAAACTGAGACACAGAAACATATTTTTGTTTATGGCCTAACTCTGACAAAACTGTTGTTTCATTACTTGGTTCATTCATTTCTACATTTTTTAAATCATCGTTTGTATCACAAATTATATTTTCTGCATCAAGCTCAACTTTTGTCACTTCTTTGTTCTCATATACATCTTCATTTTGGCCCATTTCTGTTTGTTCTTTCTTCACTGTACTATCTTCAAAATCATCTAGGCAATCCATAGTTACTTCTTCAGAGATATCAGGGACATCATCTTGTTTTTCAAGTATAGGAAATTCCACTTCTGTCTCTTTTTTGCTTTCATAAACATCACTGTAGTCTTCTTTTTCAACCATTTCCATTTCTTCTTTTTCCATGGCATTATTTTCAACATCATCTTGGCTTTCATCATGTGTTTTAACTTCAGGATATTCACCAGCAACATTAGATAACTTATCATCACATTCCATTTCCTCAACACCTCTACTAGTAGCAATATTCTCAGCATTTGTTTCATCCAAGTTTTTCTTTTCCAATGTCTCATCAAATGTATCCTGAGGTGATTCATCTTTTTGCAGAGAAATATTATCCAAGGGCATTGGGTGTGTATCAAAATTATCATTTAGTGGTGTGTCTTTACTACCATCATCTATAATAACATCATCATCACGTAGTGGGATATCTTTATCACCACCATCTATATTGACACCATCATCATCATGTAGTGGCGTATCTTTATCACCACCATCTATATTGACATCATCATCAAGTAGTGGCATATCTTTATCACCACCATCTGTATTGACATCATCATGTAGTGGCATATCTTTATCACCACCATCTGTATTGACATCATCATGTAGTGGCATATCTTTATCACCACCATCTACACTGGCATCATCAAGTAGTGGCATATCTTTTCCACCACCATCTGTATTGACATCATCATGTAGTGGCATATCTTTATCACCATCATCCATAACAACATCATCGTCAGGTAGTGGCATATCTTTTTCACCACCATCCGTATCATCATCATGTAGTGGCATATCTTTATCACCACCATCCATAACAACATCATCATTCAGGTGTGTATCTTTATCTCCACCATCTACAGGAGTTACGACTTGTGGTTCAGCCGTTTCATCCAATAAATCTGGAGCCTGACCCATGGACCCACTTTTTGATTCATAACTTAGTGGTGATGGAACTCTTTCTGTGGTTTTGCTTTGCAGTCGACTCTTTGGACTGGTCAAATGAACATTTGAAGACTTCATGACAAGTGGAGATGTGGTACTTACATACTCTTTTTTACATTCAGGAAGTTTTACAGGTGAATAAATTTTGGTTCGTGTTCCAGTTTTTAACTGTGCACCAACTTTTATTGGTGAAGAAACCTTTGCATTGAAGGAAAGTTTGGATGTAGAAGTTATTTTTGTATATGTTGTGGACACTGGAGAAACGCAGACATCTTCAACATTAATGGGTTTTCTAAGTCCCATCTGGATACCTCTAATCATGACTTGTGGCAAGCTTCTAAATTTGACTTTTTCAGCAACGACAACCTTGTCCTCAGTCACAGTTGTATCAGACACATTGGGTACAGATGCAGCAAATGAAGTTACAGAAGTGACAGGAACAGATTTAGCAGCTATCACTGACGTATCAGTTTCTTCATTAGACTGTTCTTTAGAGAACACAGATGGAGCAAATGTTACAGACTTCTTCTTTTTAGCACTCAATGAGTCCTTTATAGAAACTATTGACTTGGGAAACTTTATTTCACTTGGACTTTTTATCATTTCCTTAACATGTTTTTGTTTTGTTGGTGGACATGGAATGCTTTCTTTTTGTGTTTTAGTTTTACTGTCACAAGATGTGCCCATTTTGGAGAGGACTGATGGAGATGATTTCCCAATGTCTGAAACTTTAGGAACTTCTGCCAAGACAATAGTCGGACCAAGATCATTTAAATCAACAGTGTGTTTTGACTGTTGATTCTTGCTTGGCATCTTACTTTTCTTTCCAGGAATATCTGTATTTACCATACTTTCATTTGGTTTCACTTTCGGTGATGGTTTTAATTTTTTGGTTTTGTCCAGCAGAAAAGAAGGATCAAGATCTAGATTAGTAAATTGTGGCTTAAAAGCATCAGAATATTTGCGTTTAAGTACACTAAATGTTGAAAAAGTATTCAAGTCTGTTTCATCTACGTCATCTTCATCCTCATCCTCATCAGTAATATGCCTTCGAGCTAATTTAGGAACGAAATGGGGATGACTGTCAGGTTGCTTTATGATGCATTCTTTTGCAAGTTCTGGAATAGCATCATCATCATCTTGTGAAATTTCTGCTGCTGAAATCTCAGGTTCCACATCAGCTCTTTCCAGTGTTGGAGGTACACTATCTTCATCATCATTTGCCTCCTCATCAGCAAAAAAGTCAGACTGATAACCTCTGGTTTGGGGCCTTTCTAAACCTTCACCTTTGATTACTATGGTTTTACTCTCATCTGAATGGGGCCCACCTGAACTGATAATTGGTAGAGATTTATCACAAGTAAATGGATCACATGTTTCAGGTTCCTCATTAGTGCTAGGAGCAGCAGATGAATCTAATGATGTCAATGGAGCAGGTTCACTTTCTGAATCAAAATCACCTAGCAGATCATTACCTTTAACACCTTTTACCTCTTCAGTCCTAGCACCAAGGCCTTCCAGAATACCATCTTCTGCTTGTTTGAATGGATCTTTTTCATCAATGGAGGATGATTCTTTTACTTCACCAGATGATTGTTTTGCATCATCAGACAATTCTTTCACATCACTAGACAGTTTGTTTACTTCACTGGGGGATTCTTTTACATCACGAGACAGTTCCTTTACATTACTAATATGACTAACAGTTTCACATTTTGCTTTCTCCACAAGCGGCTTTGTCATGAGTACTTTGGTAGACGGCAGTTTAAGATTACCTAAATGTATCACTTGTGTTCCTGTAGGTGTTTTTACAACTATTGATGTTTTACCTTGAGATTGGAATTTTTTGAAATCCTCCAAGCTCATTTTAATTACCCTTGTTTTTGGTGTCGGTGTCTCTACAGTTCCAGCAGGGAGAGTTTGCTTATTTTCTGGTGAAGCAACTCTACCTCTAACTGAACGACAAGGTTCCCACATATACTTATATTTATTTTGATTTGCTTTCTGGGCCTCTCTCTCCTGGATTCGGTGATGCAAAGGTAATGCCTCTAATTCAGGATCAGATCTGAGATCTCCATTGACAACAGTAACATCTGAGATTGAAGATTTTGGTTTATAACCAGAAAACAAATGGCTTGGTTTGCACAGGTCCTGTCTAGATTCCCGTGGAATACCAGATCTTGCTAATTTAATCAACTCTGTCCTTGTTTTACAGTTGAATGTTTTGAGCAATTTTTGTTCTTCTGTTTCTTCAGTGTTTTGTTCTTTTTCCATTCTCCTGTTGTATGAAAGTCTAGCTCTGTTGGTAATGACAGCTCGGTGCATACTGTGTGGATCACTGTGGTCACGCACTTTGAGGGCTGGATAAACAACTCTCATTTCATCAGAATTTTTATCCAAGATATAAGACATCATTCCACTTTCAGAATCCTGTAAAAAAAGGCTCTGTATATTATAATGATTCACATTATAAATTACATATTAGGCGAAGGTAAAGACTGTCCAATTTTGTAGGTGGTTATTTGTCCATTATAATTCAGTTACATGATCTGTCTGTAAAAATGGCATTCAATTACTATGACAGGTAGTCTACCAAGAATACTAAAACATTACACAAAATATAAAATGATCACATGAGATCTGGCTGCCAAATTTGTTACTTTTGCAGGCCACTAATGTGGGGTATTTTGCCTATTTAGCTCTGAATTTTAATAACATAAACAATAGTTTTAGGCATTCTATCACTAGTGCTATTATTTTCCACGATCATTTAAACTCTGAAACAAAATAGTTTAACTGATTTATTATTCGATAGGTTGGTATATTTAAATCTTTAAAAATGGAAAGCTTACAGATTTGGTACTTAGTAGGTCAGTACACATAGATCCTGAAATAAAATTAAATGCACACTCCACACTAACCAGATCCGAACACTTTGGACAATTCCAGCTTCCAGGAGGAATTTCAGCAAGGGGTGGGATTAAACAGTAAGTATGGAAGGCATCATCACAGTTATCACACAGCAACATACAATCTTCACCATCACCACGACCACACATATAGCACTGATATAGGTCAACCTAAAAATAAACATACAGTTAATGACTGCTTGCTTGTAAATGGAGAATCAAAATAAATAAAATCAAAACAGCCAACAACTGACAGGCAATATAATTATAATTATATATATATATATATATACACACACACACAGTCAAACTTAGTTTCGTGGCCACCTGTCTATGACGGCCACTCCCAGGTTTTCCCAGAAGTATTTTACTATATATTTTACCTCTATATGACAACCACCTGCTCAACGCGGCCACAATTTGTTAATAAAAAACTATTTTGAACCTGCCACCGCTGCCACATTTTAAATTTTTTTGCGGCAAATCATCAAGAAATATCGGTAATCATAAAAATAAATGTCCAATATTTGTCGATGTTTTATTCCTTATTAGCTTTGATGAACAACGGTCCTTTAATCTTCATATAAAGGTTGTCAGTCACCTTGTTAGAGCTTACGTAAGGGTATTTAACCGCAATCAGTGGTCCCTAATGAGTAGTGCATAGTTGTGACCGTTAATTAAAAAGTGTTTTAAATCTGGATTAGCGTAGCCATGTGCTAATCATGGCGGTGACCATTAAAAGCAATTGTAGCCTTAAATAACTGGAGTTAAACATATCATCTTTAGAAGAAATTAAATACTGCGGCAGTTTATTTCTGATATTTACTACCAAAATACTACCTAAACACCGCAAGCCCATCGCGTTAACACTGGAACAGAAGGTAGATGTC
>JAULBS010080943.1:21492-34793 GCA_032355785.1 Symmetromphalus regularis | reverse complement strand
TTCTTACATGTGTAATTTACAGTAGATTACTGGTTATGATGATCAACGAGTTGTAAAGAATCTTGGAACCAAGACCCCGTTGTGTGATATTTCTGTCAAATCTCTACTGTGTTGATCGTAAAAGTAACAACTTTCAAGAAAGGCTTTAAATAATCTACTGTAAATTCTTACATACATGTATGTATATTATATTTTTACTGGTTATGATGATCAACAAGTTGTGAAGAATTTTGGAACCAAGACCCAGTTGTCTGATATTTGTATCTTCTGTAATTTATATTTATTTGTATATTGTTTCTGGTGATGATGGTCAACATGTTGTAATGAAGCTTGGAACCAAGACACTATTGTATGTTATAGGTCACAAATCTCTTATGTATAGCATTACTAAATAAATAATACTTAAAATTATGAGACAGTCCAAATTACATATTGCATGCAAATTTTAGCTTTAAATATCCACTTTGCCACTTTATATATACTATCAGTCATGGCTGGTAGATACTGGGATCAAATCCAGTCTAGGCATGGGAATTTTAATCTCGATACTTACAACAAAACCAGAGTGAGTGTTCCACAAGGCTTAATGCTAATTGCACAGACCAGTAGTCAACATTTTGTTTATCTAACCCCATGATATACACTTTTCTGTCTGTGGGAAAGCACATATACACATAAAAGATCCCTTGATACTTATTAGAATGAGTAGCCTCTGTGGTAGTAGCAGGTTTCCTCTGAAGACCATGAGTCAAAAAATACCATATGTCAGACATCTAATAGCTGCTGAATAAACAATGTGCTGAGGTATAATTAAATAACTAAATTTCCTTTTTTCATTTCGACTGTTTGAGTTGCCATTTCTTTTAGAAGTCATTTATCTGTTCTCCCAAAAAGATAATATAGTAAAAAATAGACTGTATTAAGGGGTCATCCATTTTTTTTCATAATTTTCACGAGCGTATAAAACGTTCTCTTTTTTTTTTTCCAGACTCCCTCCCTCCCCTCAAAAAGCATACAAACTGAAAAGGATATAAATGATGATTTCACAATAGTATTATTGTCATTTTTTATTATTTTGAAAAGCGTACATGTCCCTTTAACACCTTCCCCCACAAAAGTATGTTTTGTACGCTCGTGAAAATGATGAAAAAAATTGATGACTCCTAAGTAGACACCTGATTTAAGAGGTTACTCTTAGCTTCTTCAATTGGCTGCTTAATATAAGTTGGACCATACACATTAATCATAATGTAGCTTGTTTCTGGGATGATTGTCATCAAGTTATGATGGTCCATGAAAGTATGATGTTATTCACAAATCTTCACTGTTGTACTCGTAAAATTAACAGCTTTCAAGAGATGTATTAAATCATCTGTAAATTCTAACATATATATGTGTATTATATTGTTTCTTGTAATGATGTGTGGTCATATAGTTGTAAGGAAACATGGATGCAGATACTTTTGTGTGGTCTCACAATTATAGATTGGTTCTCATATAAGGTTACAGTATTTCAATAGATGCATTAAATGATTCACTGTAAATTAATATGACTGTATAGTTATATATACAGGATTGTCAGAAATGAAAATCTGTATAACCTACATGTATTTATAAAATATGACTTGTAAATTTCAAGGGTTGAAATTAGATGTGCAAGATTTAGTTTTTTTGTTTTGTTTTGTTTTGGTTTGTTTTATGGTGTGTTTTTTCTTTTTTAATGACATCACTAGAGAACATTTTTTGGACAAGTCAATCATTGGTTATTGGATATCAAATGTTGATACGTAGTCAGTGTGAGCCCGCCTGTAACAGGTTTTGAACCACTGTCATCAGCTTGAGGCCCGTATCCTACAACTGGACCAATAAGGATCAGTATTTGTGTGAGTTATGCCTGAATGAAACAATTATTCATGTAATTTTGACAGATCTGACACCCTCTGAAATTGCCTATGGTAATAGGCTATGCCTTGGAGATTGTTGTGGAATTTTTCATTCATGGTGGCACTTTTTTTGAAGAAGTCTGTTTGTTTTCAAGGTTTATTTTTTTCTTATTATTAAAATTAAAGTATACTTTACACTAAAATGGTCATGGAAAATGCTGTGAACACCATTTCTCTACAGCATTTATTTTGCTGTGAACTTCTTCTTAATTCGAAGGATTGTCATATACATGTATACTGTAAAGTCACCAGTCAGATTGGATAGTCACTATAAGCTATAGCGGAGCGGGATGTAGCTCAAATGGTAGTGTGTCCGCCTGTGAAGCTGTTGGTCATCTGATCGATCCTTCTTAGTGGACCAATTTGCAGTTTGGGCTATTTCCCATTCCAACCAGTGGTCCACAACTGGTTTATTAAAGGTCATGGTATGTGCTGTCCTGTATGTGGGACATAGAATATAAAAGTTCCTCGCTGCTTATCAGAAAGAATAGCCTACATGTATGTGTCAACAGCAGGTTTCCTTTTTAAAAAATGTCAGAATGACCATATGATTGATGTCCAATAGCCGATATAAGATAAAAATCAATGTGTTATTGAGGTATTATTAAATAAAACAAACTTTATTTTTACTATAGGCTATAGCATTGCTTAATAAATACAATAATAGTTAATAACATATTAGCTTAAATATCCACTTTGCCACATGCAGTGTGATTCTGGATCTTCTGATATTTGTGGTTACTCAAATTAGGCAGATCTACTACGTAAGAATGTAATGGAGCAGACAGACAAAACTGATCATGTTTGGCCTTGAACAATTATATGCATGGCTAGAATTACAGACGGATGAAACAAATTAATTTATCAACAAACTGAGCTAAATAGATGTCGATGTTTACTACAATTTGTCTTAATAGGAAGATCAAATAACATGACGTCAACTTGTAGAAAGTGCATTCTGTCAGGTTGCAAAATCTTGTAGCCCCAATTCTATTTAACCCATTATTTGCTAAATGAAAAGAAATAATTTGTTTGATTGCTTCATGCATATCATTTGATATTAGATGTAGCTAATTCCAACAGTATAAAACTGAATGATGCCAAGACGCAGCTTTAGCACCTCAAATCAACTTTATACTGAATGCCAAATAAAAATCTTGATAAAAGATTTGATCAAGAGAACTTAAGAAATGTTTGTTGGTAGTCATTATTTGAAGCATGAAAATAAGCCTCAGTGGTCCAGTGGTAGGGCATCAGACTTTAAAGCTGAAGACAATGGTTCAAAACCCAATGTTGGACTCATTTTGCAACTGAGTTTGTCTTTGTACCAATCAATGCCATACAACTGATATATTAAAGGCTGTAGAGTGTGCTGTCCTGTCTGTGGGAAAGTGATTATAATAAAACATATCACTTGCTGCTAATTAAAAAATATAGCAAGTATCCTGTGATAACTAAGTCTCAAAATTACGAAGAAAGAAAGAATGAATTGTTTGTTTAATAGCACCCCAGCACAATATTGGCTATTAGGTGTCAGACATATGGTATTTATGACTCGTGGTCTTTAAAGGAAACCTGCTACTGCCATATAAACTACTCTTTACGAGATTAGTAGCAAGGGATCTTTTATATGCACTTTCCCACAGATAGGAGAGCACATACCATGACCTTTGATAAACCAGTTATGGACCACTGGTCGGTGCAAGTAGCATACACCTACCCACTGAGCCTTGTGGAGCACTCTGTGTTGGAGCTGGCAGCAAGATTAAAAATCCCATGCCTCTACTAAGATTCAATCTCAGTACCTACCAGCCTTGAGTTTGACAGCTTAAAAACTGTGTCCAAAGACCTTCAATATTACCATATATTTGACATCCAATAATCAATGTGCTCTAGTGATGTCATTAAACAAACAAAACCTTATCCTTTTTAAAAAAGAATAAAAGATTGTGCATGTAACAAAACTACATTCTGTGATATTTAAACAATAAAATATATTTTAAATTAGCGACACAAGTCTTTATCTTTTTATCTATTCTAACATTAAAGGTATTATAATCAATGCTTGTGATATTCTGTAACAAAATGTCATTTATGTAATGACCCCCAGTACAAATAAATTTATATCTGCTAATTCGGGATGATTTATAAATAATAAAATATTTTCTAAATTAACCAAAGACCTTTTATTCCAGCTATTCTAACATTATGGACACTGACAAATGCATGTAGTAATGTTAGTCTAGACGAAGGTTGTGATTCATGATATAAATCTAATTTTCTCCAGTTGTAAATGAAAACAATGTTTTTCTTGGAAACCTCAGTCCGGACATTTAATTTTTGTTTGTGTCTAGTTACCACACATTGAGGAAATGACCATTCTATTCATAATTTAATAGACTGTATCGACAGGATGTCTTCATGGTCTTTCTGTAGAGACCATATTGCAAGACGGTTGTGTCTCGACTCTGTAAGGCAAGTCCAAGTTCATTTCGATAGATTTTGTATAGGAGACAAAATACCATTGAAATGGATTGTTTAATCAAATTAATATACACATCTGTTGTCATAATTCAATCCTATATTGTGATTGTCTTAATGTAAAGGGGAATCTCATAATTGCATATTGTGGCAGTCTTCCAAAAATGATTTGTGTTGAAATGTATACAGTCCACTTAATTGCATTCCTGATAATAGCATATTCCTGTTATTTGCATAATATTCTGCTGTGCAGAACTAGTTGTATTCAAATGTATACAAAGAATTTCTTTTAATTGCATTTGCTTTCTTTGTAATGTCTGGTTAATTACATAAAAAATATTTCTTTCCTAATACCAAAAAGCATAGTGGATCTTAACATTTTTAATCAAATAATGACAAAATGACTATAAAGTAAGTGTAACCATATACTATTTTTGCATCTGTTATAGCATTCAGGTTATATGGTCAAAGAATTCCTTGCTAAATGTATATGGAATATTTCTGATTTTTGTGATCACTGTTTCATAAATGTATTTCGATTCTATACTAGATACATGTAGTACAAAAATAGTAACATGATTTAAAATAGGTTGTTCTGATAAAGGAATAATCTTGTTAACTGCATAAAATATTTGGGCAAAATGCCTATGGAATTAAGAGGATTCTACTATAATTGCATAGGGATATACTTAAAAGCACCTCTGACTGGAATTTGTAACAGTGGTCCTAATATATTGAAATATAAAGAGAATACCATCATTTAAATGCAAACAACAAATTACTATCAATTAAAGCAATTTAAGGCAAGACATGACACTATATATTAATTTGGGGCCTGTTTATCCTGGAGATGAACCGTCTAGGTCTGAAGACTATTATATTGTAAGTAAACCAAATTATATTTTTGTGGAGTTTATTATGCCAACATGTTTAGAGTGATTGGTTAATTAGCTGTTCTTTATATCATCACAAATATATTTTAAAATAGCTAAATATGATACTTGTATCTATGATAATGCAAACATTTGTTCATATATTTATATTCTTGTCATAGCAGTATAAAACTAATATAAAGTCTAACCTACTGTATTCTTATTTTTGTTTGTTTAACGACACCACTAAATCACATTGATTTATTAATCATCAGCTATTGTTATTTAGATACGTAGTCAAGGGTGAGCCAGCCTCCAACAGGTTTTGTCATCAGCTTGATAGTCTGACATTCTGCCACTGGACCACCGAGGCTCCACCTACCGTATTAAGACCAGCCTCCGTTGCGCAGTGGTTAAGCTATCAGACTCGAGGCTGTTAGGTAATGAGATCAAATCTCAGTCGAGACATGGGATTTTTAATCTCAGTATCGATTCCAACCCAGAGTGAGTGCTCCGCAAGGCTCAGTGGGTAGGTGTGTACCACTTACACTGACCAGTGGTCCACAACTGGTTTAACAAAAGCTGTGGTATGTGCTATTCTGTCTGTAGGATAGTGCATATAAAAGATCCCTTGCTGTTTATAGAAAAGCAGCAGGTTTTGTGTCTCCTACTAACACTAACCTCTGTCCTAGACAGACAGCACAAGAAGCTGAGCTGTGTGCCCAGAACAGCGTGCTTGAACCTTAATTGGATATAAGCATGAAAAGAAATACAACCAACCAACCAACATTCATCACATTTATCTGTTGTTGTTTTACTCTTTAATTTTTTTTAATTACAGTATTGCAGTGAGAACTGCATGCAGAGCTCATGTGCACGCGAGATATCACAGTTTTCACAAAGGGCATGAGAAGACAACAGGCATGAATAGTGAACACTTGACCATATATGTAAGTCTATGCCTGATCCCAAAGAAAATCTATGATGGATACAATTCATAAATTCTACTGTAAAGCAAGTTTCTGCTTGGAACGTTCTTTTCTTTATTGTCTTAATATACGAATGATATATATGAAAGCTACCCCCCTCCCACCTTTGCCCTCCATTCCTTTAAGACATAGTAAGTCTACATTGGATGTAGGCCAGGGGAATATAATCCATAGTAAGTCTATGTTATGGTCACATGGGACACTGGGTACAACAATAAGAAGGAGAAGAACCAGAGAGATAATCATTCTGACACTGCTAAACTCAGCACATGGCTCCAAGGTCAGAGGTCGGCTGATTGTCAGGAGAAATCATCTCTTAATAAGTCATTTTGTAGCTCCTGTATACAGTGTCTTGGGGATCTTATAGAGTAATGAACTAGCTGTTTGCATAATACATGAGCAACACACAAATACACCCAGGAACAATGGTGTGATATAAAACACGAAATAATGGTGTGATATAAAACATGAAACAATGGTGTGATATAAAACATGATATCCAACACAGTGAACAAAATAATACAATAGCTTCATGGGACTCAAATGAATTAAAGGCAAACACTGGCATTGGCGTAGGATGCAGGTGGATTGAAGGTGTGCCAGGGGGGTATAAGCCCCCCCCAACATTTTAATGATATTTTGTATATATTTATTCATTTTACAACACAACCCCTGCAAGAAAGAAAATGTCCACGGCAAAATAAATGATGTGGAGAAATAGTGTCCAAGACATTTTCCATGGCAATTTTAGCATTCACACGTTTCCAACTCTTAAGTTTGTTACAAAAAAATAAACCTTGAAAAAATATATATAATCCGTGGCAAAAAACGTGCTGTGGATAATTAAAAACTCTGTGACAATCTCCATGGCATTGCTGGTTGACATTGGCAATTTTAGGGCCTTCTCAGTGGACACATCTGCAGTTTGGGTTATTTTCCATTCCAGCCAGTGGTATGTGTTGTCCTGTCTGTGGGATGGTCCATATAAAAGTCCCTTTGCTGCTTATCGGAATGAGTAGCCTATGTGGTGGCAGCGAGATTCCTCTAAATAAATATGTCAGAATGACCATATGTATGACGTCTAATAGCCAATGATAAGATAAAAATCAATGTGCTCTAGAAGTGTCGTTAAATAAAACAAACTTTACTGTTACAAAAATATTTTCCTGTCCAAGGTGATGTTAACCAGCCAATGTCAGTTAAAATGGTAACATTTCAACCACTGCTAATAATCTCTTCATCATCCATTTTGGCAATGGCTATACAAGATGTACAGATGTGTTTCTGGTTATCTTGTGGATAGCAACAGATCAAAATGCAGGATACATAAAACAGTGAAAACACATGCCTCAGAAGACGGGACATTACCTTTAAATTGATAATATAGCGTTTCCAATAATTTAACATCTTTTTGTAATAAACCACACAAATATAGCCATAGTGGTAGTGTAAAAAAAATATAAAAAAAATAAAAAGAGGATAAAATCTATTCAGTTCTCTAAAAACATGGAACCTGTAGTCCACAACTGGTTATCAAAGGTCGTGGTATGTGCTACAAGCCTGCACAAATTCAAAATCTGCATAACTGGAAAATAGGTTATGCCAAAAACAATAGCATAACCTATTTTCATTTGCATAACCGGTTTTCTTTTAAAACTGGAAAAAAAACACTTTATTTAGCCAATTTGATATGAACGGTAAATCGGTTATGTTCATTGGTGGGAAGATTTACACTTGGTACTGTGAATGGTAACCTATTAATAATCTACCACTTAAACATTTCACTTTATAATTATTAATATTTGAATTCAAATATGCTCTACTTATTTTGAACACTATAGTAAGATATTGAGGATATCAAACGAGTTGCTATAAATTAGATAAAAATGGTAACGAGTTTAATATTCTATTTATTACCCAAGACAATTTTAATCGTTCTATTCTTTAAACTTTCTAATTGTGTAATAGTTTAGAGAAATGCTATCCTATAATGTCATGGACTTTTTCTAGTTTTAGTGATGGTATTTGCACTTTAAAAAAATTATAATGACGTTATTTAGTATAGCAATGTATAATATTTTCAAAGAAAAATATTTTAAAAAATTCTCAGTTTTAAGTGCCCACTGGAGTAAAACTAAAGTTTGTTTTATTTAATGATGCCTCTAGATCACATTGATTTTTATCTTATCATCGGCTATTGGACATCAATCATATGGTCATTCTGACATATGTATTTAGAGGAAACCCGCTGTCAGCACATAGGCTACTCTTTTTCGATAAGCAGCAAGGGGTCCTTTATATGCACTGTCCCACAGACAATACAGCACATACCACAGCCTTTGATGAACCAATTGTGGATTACTGGTTGGAACGTAAAATAAATATTTTCTTAGACAGGAGTCTGTATGCTTCAAGTGGAGCAGTAATGATGAACAATATCATTCTCTGTTGTTATCTCTGGTCTTATACTGCTTCCTCTGGAGGGTTGGTGTAGGTTGGAACAGATCTTACTCGGTCGGTAGAGTATTCAACTGAAATGCTTTGGTAGTGGTATCAAACCCCTTTGATGGATTCATGGTCAGATGGGCTTTTTCTTATCCCACTTTGTGCCCTACGACTGGCATATCAAAGGTATGGTATACACATGTATATAGTATGTGCTGTCATTTCTGTGAGAAAGTGCATATAAAAGATCCATTGCAGGTTCTTCTGAAGACTGTCAGAATTGCCAACATTTTGACATTCAACAGACAATGATTAATAAATCAGTGTGCTCTAGTGGTGTCATTACTCCTGCCCCTAAAAAACAAAAAAAAACCTCCCCAAAACGCTAAAATCAACAAACCAAAAAGAAGTGTATCTCAGCTGCTGCAGGATTTTCAAGTCTTGAATGACACATTTGGTCGACTGTTTCTCTGCAGGAGCTCACTGGAGAGGGTGGCAGCTGGAACCTCTTGTGTGTGTTGGTTTAGTCCTTATTTGAAGTATGGCAACCTGTTCATGGTGGAAAATCTATAGCATGTAATAATCATCGAATTGTTAAAGCGATTTATTATTAATTTTCCTCTCCTCACATGTTGCACAATTAAATTATTATCCTCTTGTGATTTTGCTGCACTGAGTTTTTCTTGTCTGTCGGTGAATAGACTTGTCTTTTGCTAATATACTTAACCAAAAAAGAAAGTATGCATGTTAAAATATTTTTGTTTCATGGGGTGGTCATAGTAATGGTCCGTTGGCAACAAACACGTGTAACTTGCATACACACACTTCCTACCAAATGATATGGTTATCTAATTTAAGAATTTCTGCCATGAATGTCATTCGGTTTATGAAATAAATTGCTATTGATTACATGCATACTTTCTTTTTTCGTTGAGTATACCTGGATTTGGTAGTGCAAGCCCACAGTTATCTTCTCTTTAACTGCTTTGTACATTGAGTGGCATGTAGCTTACAAGGTAGGGCATTCATCAGAGGTGCAATTGGCCATTGGATCGATCCATTTAGACTGTTTCTCATTCCAGCCAATGATCCACGATTGGTATAACTAGCCATGGTATATGTTGTCATATCTTTGGAAAATTGTATATAAAAAGTTCATGCTTCTAATTGGAAAGAGTAACCTATGGCAGTAGCAGGTATGGTCTGATGACCATGACTTACAAACATATCACTGCTTCAGAAACAAAAGGGTGTAAGTTGGGTTAGTAGATAATGGAAAAAAGGGACAAAAACTGTTTCTTATCTAGACACAAGTTTTATGTGGAATATCTTTTGATTTCAAGATAAATGTTGGATAGCTTCAGAAACCTACCGGGTACATGTACATACACCCTTTGTGCATCAGATACACCTCACTTATGGGCATTCAGTGATACCAGCAAGTGTCAAACCCAGACTTACACCCTTCTGGTTCTGAAGCAGCGATATATGTTTCACACCTAATAGCTTCATAAACAATATGCTAGTGTGTTGCTAAACTAACAATCTTCTTAAATATCACTAGATCATCTGCACTTGCTAATGCATACAATTTGAAACACCTTGCTTAGCTTGTCTGTGGACAACAGTTGCTGTATAACTCAATTCCACATTTTGCATTTATGTATACATGCCACTATATAACAGAAAATTATTTACAAAGTGACAGACTTTGTCTCTGTCAGACTTTGATTATACATAGGAGAGCCATATTCTGCTTCACATTCAGATCATCTTCGTCAATTTTGTTTCTGACATCATTCAGTAATGACTTGTAAACCTGCAGACATGATCTGAATACATCATCCTGCAGTCTGTTTGTATGGGAAGTAGACCAATGAATTCAGAAGTAATATCTGTGAATGTGTGATATGGTATGTGATGCTGTCAGAGACGGCATCTTCCAGCAGTAAATCATTTCAGATGGAAAACAATAATAAGTCATTGATTACAAGTGGAGCAGGAAACTCATTTCTTGAATAAATGTTCTGGAGGGTCTTCCCATGTTACAAGCAGAAATAGCCGGTGGTTGAGGGGGTGGTGGTGGAGTGGGGCTGGGGTGTTTGTGTCTATCTGAGTGTTTTCTGTTTTTGGCAAAATTGAAGTCACAATAACTCACACATATGTTGTGTTACCGTATTTATATTAATCTCTCTTATTCTGAGTTTATTAAATTCCTCTTTTGATGGAAGACTTGTTATTATTAAACTTACTGACTAGTAATTATGAATGCAGTAAGTAAAACAAACCTGTATTTCCAACATATTTATATTAATCTCTTGTTCTGAGTTCATTAAATTCCTGTTTTGATGGAAGACTTGTTAATTAACAGAATTAAACTTACTGACTAGTAATTATGAATGCAATAAGTGAAACAAACCTGTAGTGCCACAATATTTATATTAATCTCTTGTTCGGAGTTCATTAAATTCCTGTTTTGTTGGAAGACTTGTTAATTAACAGAATTAAACTTACTGACTAGTAATTATGAATGCAGTAAGTAAAACAAACCTGTATTTCCACCATATTTATATTAATCTCCGATGCCAGGCTTTTGTTTTGTGTTGAGTGTGGAAATTATGTTTAAATTTTTGGCAAAATTGAAGTCTTTAAGCATTAAAATAAAGCATTAAGCATTAAAATATATTTTAATCACTCTTCCACACATCTACTCAATGAACAATGAAAACTTCAAACTTCATTTTCTCAAAATAGCCACCATTCCACATCCAGTTTGCAAAAACTCATAATTTCCACATTTATTTAAGTAGAAACTTCATTTAAGTATCAAAGTAAAGAGCAGAATCTGCAGATTTCAGAAATGTAAAAATCTCAAAGTGCCAAAATTCAAGACTCATTTCGATTTCTGTTGTGTTACCATATTTATATTAATCTCTTTTGTACTGAGTTTATTAAATTCCTGTACTGACTAGTAAATATGAATGCAATAAGTGAAACAAACCTGTAGTGCCACCATATTTATATTAATCTCCGATGCCAGGCTTTTGTTTTGTGTTGAAACAGAGCGGAAATTGCGTTCTTCGATCCCAGCACAAACTGGCCGAACGCTGACAATACAAACTATAACTGTATGTTCACATGACTTATTGATTCATTGATTTGGCACTTTGCCCAAGTGAAGGACATTTGGGAAATTTGTGGTGTGGGTTTGGAACAATATATTATGACCTAATAGAAGGAATATATAATGTTGCAAATCAGGAAATGTTGTCAAACAAGAAGTGAATGTTAAAAATGCTGAAGGTATCTGGGATCATTTTTTTCATTTGAATGGTCCATCGGATCGATCAAGTACAAAAACAGCCATCACGTACTCCAAGTTTTCACAAATTCATTGATCTTATTTAGCATTAACTATGATTTTATTTATGTCAAAATTAGATAAAATCCAAATTTGGTGATAAATGGTAGTGAGTTTGATATTCTATTTATTACATATGACAGTTTTAAATGTATAGTCAACATTACGGATATCAGTAGGTTGAACTTTTGCCTAGTTGTTATGACATCACTTGCACTATGCAAAATTGTTGTGACATCATATTTAATGCAGGGAAGCCCTTTGGTCTTAATGGCCAGAGCAATCAAATGAAATGCCTATTAAACCAATGCATAATATTTCCCATGGGAAAATATATTTAAACAATATAATTTTTTACACATTATATAGAATTTTAATATTTTTTATATGGTACTTGATTTTATTGCAATAATAACTTGTATTTTGGTGGAACCTTTGCATTAACAGGCACAGTAAATATTCATCGTTTAAGCATTAAATATAATTATTTTTTATTTTAATTTGCAAGAATTTTGTCGATATAAAAACTCTCTACGGACTGAGCCATCAAAGCCTTCTTTTTTTTTCTTTTTTTTTTGCAATGATTAATAACGTATGGTATCTGCATTTATAACTTCTATTGTCAAGCAGTTTCCACGGTATTAGCAAGTCAACAATATAAACACAAGTAATGATCATTTGTTTTCCATTTGGACCGACTAGTTATTATCTGTTAAGTATGGCTCATTGTCACAGTAAACCATACAGATCGTTACTTTTCATTAACTACAAATGTATAGGAGAAAGATATAAAGTGACATTAAACAAACAAAAACGTTAATGTTTTATTTAACTATAGTACATTGATTTATTAATCATTGGCTATTTGATGTCCAATATTTGGTAATGATGACACAGACTTCAATGAAAAACTATATTTTTTTCCATTAGTAGCGTGGGATCTTTCGTCTGCACTTTTTCAAAGAGAGGTCAACACATGCCACAGGCTTTTAATATGCTTTAATATGCCGGTCATAAGGCACTTGTTTGGACGGGATAACATTTTAAAATGAGTCTTTGTTTAACAATGCCATAGCCCATATGCTAATGGTAGTTTGTGCACTAGAACAATGGTTCCCAAAAGATTTTGGGCTGCTACATTTTTGGCTCCCTGGACATATCCCTAGTGCCCCACACCACCCCCCATCACTCCCCAACCCCCACTTATGAA
>JAULBS010080943.1:6881-21482 GCA_032355785.1 Symmetromphalus regularis | reverse complement strand
TGAAGACACCTCTTTTTTGGTATTAGGTATACTGCAAATTCAAAACAACAACTAGTTCAACACAGTAAACAAAATGTAAAATTATTACTTGGTTCTGATGCCACCTTCCACCCTGCCACCCCACAACCACCCCTTTACCTCATTGCTTTCCCTAGATATTTCCACTGACCCCAGAGGGGCAGTACCACTCACTTTGGGAATGACTTGATTTAGAATGTGCAACGTGACATTACTGCTTCTAAAAAAAAATGAAACATTTTAATAAATGAATATGTTTTAACATGATTACATCAAAAAGCTGTTCAAGCATACTCTCTATGGACACAAAAGTAGATCTTTAAAGGAATTTTAGTTACAACCCCTAGTCTCATACAGTAACCAAATTAAGAAGAGAGAAATAAAAGATGACTTAGATGCAGGAGAAGCACATTTGATTACCAACAAAATATACCTTAAATCTCTTGTGCACTTTTTTTTTCACAAAATGGATAAAATTATTGGGTTTAATATCCCAGTCACAGATTACAAGATGGAACAGAAAAAACTAAAATCATTTGAGTAATAAGTCCTTTGATCTGCTTAACAGCAAATGAATGATGATTTGCTGCTGAGAACATAAACAAAAATAAGTAATTTGATTACACTAAAACAACATTATTTTTACACATATCGAGATGTAATATTTCTTTTAAAATGGTGTAAATGATTTTATATAAAATTGTTTATTTTATGTTTATATTAAGATTTTTTCTTCCATTTTTCTTTTGATTTTTTCTTATTATTATTATAATTATCATTATTTAAATGTATTATTATTTTATTTATTTATTTAGAAATTTTGTGATAAAAATTAATATTTGAGACAAAAAAGTATAATTTGCATGTACACATACATGTATGTACTTGCCGTGTTAGGGACTGGATCTGCTGAATCTGGTTTGGTAAACCCACCATTCCTGTAAAGCTTTCCTAAATTCAATCTGTCTCCACTTACCAGGGAATAATGCCTCTATTGTAGTAAGTTAATGTACCATGAATTCACTGGATGAGAAATAGCGGAATTTTTCTGTCAGGATTTGCCAGTCCCAGTGGTGCAGTGGTTAAGTGGACTCATGGCTGGTAGGTTCTAGGATCAAATCTCAGTCAATGTATGGAATTTTTAATCTCAGAATCGGCACCAATGAGTGGTCCATAACTGGTATGTGGTATCCTGTCAGTGGGATTGTGCACATAAAAGATCCCTTGCTGCTTATCGATAAGAATATCTGCAGTAGTCTGGTGGCAGTGGGTTTCATCTCTCCTATTAATACTAACCTCTGTCGTTGCACAGGAAGCTGAATTGTGTGCCCAGGAGAGCATGCTTGAACCTTAATTGGCTATAAGCATGAAAATAAATACAACCAACCAACCAACCTGTTAAGATTATGAATATGTGCATGTTGTTTTGTAGATATTTTTACAAACCATGTTTTGTTCTCTCCATGCAAGTCCTTCTACAAGTACAGTCAAACCTGTTTTATGCAGCCATCCAATTTGGTCTTCTAAGACAGGTGCCTGCTTAATAGGTTAGATTGTACTAAATTAGCTCATTTGGGAGGAAATTAAGTGACCGTTTAAAACAGGTGGCTGCTTAATACAGGTTACAGTGTACTAAGTTAGCTAATTTGGGAGGAAATAAAGGTGGTCATTTAAGACAGGTGGCTGCTTGATACAAGTTACATTGTACTAAATTAGCTAATATGGATGGAAATAAATGTGACTTTAAGACAGGTGGCTGTTTAATACAGGTTACATTATACTAAATTAGCAGATTTGGGAGAAAATGAAGGTGGCCATTTAAGACAGGTGGCTACTTGTGCAGGTTTCACTGTAGTTGTTGTTGTAGTTCACAGACAATTAATTTACAGATTAATGATCACTGTATGCTTCGATCAATAACCATCTCTATCTGGACAAGTCAGCATGTACAGACACTTCGGTACCATTGAATCAATGTGCTAATTAAAGAGAACATTCTTTGTAATTAAACACACAAGAATCTTTATTTAGCCACATGAATCATTACTTCTATAATTGATTGTAATCGTGGCTAATCTCCATTTTGTGTTGTTGTTTATCTCGACTTTTTGTTAGTCTTTAAATTTCTTAATGTCTAGGTCCTGTCCTTTATCCCTTTCTCCTTTCTTTGCTCCCTCCTGTCCTCTCTTCTCCATACCCTTCTTCCATCTATCCTAGGCAATTAAAGACCTGCTTGCAAGAATCCTGTAACTCACATATTTATGTTTTTGGTACCGTTACACCCAGTAAACTACACTGGATTTATTAAAGCAAACACTACCTTCATAATGACATTCATATTAAAGCAATACAAAAAGGCATAAAAATAGTTTTTCCATAATGTCAGTTTGGTTCAGAGCAAGAACCCAGTAACCCATATCGTTTTTGCTATAAGATACCTATATCATTATATTTTCAGTGTTTGTCATAACCCGGTAACTCATCAAAAAATTCTTATTTTTATAAAATGGCTGCAACGTGGGTTACCAGGTTCTTGCAGCAGGTCTTTAATTTTAATATGAGCTGGCTTTTTTTTTCAGAATCGATTTGGATTTGTGCAACTTTATGTTGAGGAATCCATTTTTTCAGTCATGGATTTTTGTTTTACTGCGTGCTGTGTGTTTAATTCAGAATTTGTTGTTAATATGATTTTCATTTACAGGAAGTTTAAAGGAATTAGATTTCTAGATTCTCAACAAAAACTGGGCCCTAACCAGAAAATAATGTATTAGCTTTAAAAAACAAAATTAAAAAAAATTATAATCCCACACAAAACATTTGCGTAAAAGACGAACTGTTATCAGATTATCTTGGTCGGTTTTGCTGGAGATGTCTCAACTGCCACTATATTGCTGCCCACCTACTTGGCAGCTTCTGTAAACTCGATGCTTAGTACATTCGTTAGATCCTTACGAGGAATAAAATGACCGATGATATCGCATGACACGATGGAAACGCTAAAACATTAGTTCTGACGTGTACTCTTTCACTGTTTCTCGGCATCCGTCTGTGTCATGAGTAAAGAAGTGATCAAATTACTTTTAAGCACAATATTTCATGACACTGTAGACACAAATTATGGAGCCGCAGTGTTAGAGATATTGACACAGAAGCAAGCTTGAGTTAACAGATGCTAGCATTGATCTCGTTAAACAGGGAATTGTCCAGTAATTGTGTTCATTGATCTAACACAATTTCTATAGTATTGATCGTTTCTCGTTCTCAAACTGATATTTGCATCATTTAGTAGTTACATGCCTGGCGGTCTCGGAGGATTTAGCTCGCAGGGCCAGTTTTTTTTCCTCAATTCATATTCTTACTTGATGCTGTATGCAGAGAGTGCGTTGACATCGTATCATACCCATGCTTTCTGCTCAGTGAGCAATAGTTTCAGTGTCACTTGGAAATATAGTTCTGTCTTTGCAGAATGAACATTTAAGATCAGTGTGATTGCTCTGTTACGGAATACTCAGTTTTGACTTTATAAGTGACACATTTAAGAGGTAAGATTTCATGTAGTATGTCATGTATACAACCCCAGAAATTGCCCATGGCAATCGGCAATGCCGAGGAGATTGCCGCAGAATTTTTCATTCTCTGTAGCACTTTTGCTTGTTGCAGACTAATTTATTTTTTCCTTACTTAACTTGAGTTGGAAACGTGTGAATGCTAGATTGTTGTGGAAAATGCTGTGGACACTATTTCTCCACAGCATTTATTTTGCCGTGGACATTTTCTTGGTTGCATGGATTGTGTATAGGGTTTACCTAATCACTAGTTTGATAATCCTGGCTAGTTGGTTTTTGATATTTGTTTCTGATAAATGATGATTTTTACCCTTATAAAGTTTCTGGGAGGGCTGGTGACTTTCTCAAAACCTTATCTAATCCTGTATCTACTTATGCATTTGATATGATTTTGTTTGCATGATAGTACATATATAATAAAATAACAGCATGATCATCTACAAACTTCTTTGCTTAAAAATATTATTTGGAATCAGTAATATTTATTGATATACCACATCAATACGCTATTCTTTCTGATTAGCAGCAAGGGATATTTTACATCTACCTTCCCTTGGACAGGATGGCACATACCACAGCCTTTGTTACACTAGTTGTGGACCACGGGCTGAAATGAGAAAAAGCCCAGTAGGTTCTCTGAAGGGGATTGATCTGACGACACACTGCACCTTTAACGGATGTTCTACATATACCTATAAGCTATTACCGTTTCTACATCTTTAATGTACCAATTGTGGACCACACAATGGAATAAATATAGTCTATCAAAAAGGATTCATCCTACAGACCATAATATCTCAGCCAGATCCTCTACCAGTGAGCTACATACCACTTAATAGTTCTTCTAAAACACTGCCGTTATGCAACTGAACTGATTATGTGTTAATTATTGTTTTATCTGCATGACTACAGCACACATTATACCAAGAATATATCAGAGAACACAAGTCCTTTCAATTAAAATGTTTTAGTTTTTTTTAATTTGTAGTATACTGATTGTAGTATATAAATTGATTAAAGTAAAATAATCATGACTTTATGATTTATTAATCACTAGCTATTTGATGTCCAATATTTGGTCATTTTGACACTTAAACATGTAGGCTATTGGATGAGATTAAAGTGTTTGGGCAGTATCCCATTTGGATATTAGCATTTCAAAATCTGGTATCCCACCTGAAAGGTTAGTATCCTACTTTTGGATGCCTTTACCTGGCATTAAAATATAATAAAACTCTTATATGTTACTCTAACAGTATTAATATTAAAACTAACATCTACTTCACGGATCAAATTTCATCATGACACCAAGACATTTGCTATCATGCTCCATAAAGAACTTTTACATTTACCACTTTGTACTGATTTATCCACTTTTCAAAGTCACTCAAGGCAATAATTGCCATGCTCCTAAAAAATATTGAGCACTGGTGCATCTGAACCAGAGAAATCAACTGATCTCGCTGAAAAATAGAATTTTTAAATATCTAATATAGTAATGCAGGGAGCTTGAGTTCAAGTGAAAACTGATCTTTTAAATGTTTAATGTCGGCTAATGCTTGTTGATAAGTCCCAGCTGTATCAGATAGGAATAAGTAAGAGTTTAACTGCAAGCAGATATGTAAAGTGTGGATATGTCTGTATGGATCAGGTCACAGATGGCTCCATTGTTATGACTTGTAAATGAGGTCTTCAAGTCAAAAGGTTTTATAGATCTGTTTCTCTACATGTAGTGGCTACATGACAAAAAAGGACAGCACAGTTCTTAGTATTTGTTGCACCATTTATGGACCAACTATCCCAAATGAGTCCCACATTCAGGACAGAACGTGGTATAGCCTTTGTTACACCGGTTATTGACAAAATAACCCAAATAAGTCTTCTGAAGAGGATTGATCCAACAGCCCATCTCACCTCAGTCGCTGTGCCTCTTCAGCTACGTCATGCTCCTGTTCATTTTTACAATGCTTGTAAGTACATGTTCAGTGCATAGGTTTAATCTAGAAGTGTGTTTAATTCACATTGATCCTGTAGTGACAAACTGCTTTATTACCAGAACAAGATGCACAGGTGTTACCAAGAGAACATTATCACTGCACCCATTCACAGATCAGTATCCACTTCCGGTGCCCAACTTCCTTGTGGAATAGTAATCTGTGTTAGTAGTGGAATGTTAATACAGGTTGATCTCATTGATGGAGCCATGGGCGTATAGGGACTCTTTGGTTAAGGGAGCTAGAGGGGTTGTTTTGCCCCAAAATTTTCAAATAAAAACACAAGTACAAATGTCTCATTTTGTCTTCTTGCTTTGCCCAGTTTTGTCCAAATTTGGGATGGCAGTTGATTCCGTGCTCCCCCCCCCCCCTCAACCCCCAAGTGTTATCCCTGTGGATGGAGCAATAATAACACTAATAATAAAAATTGTAAAAATATCTATTGTTAAATAATTGAGATTTTGGGCTCATTGTGGGTTGCGAACTAATTTACTTTTTAAGTGTAAAAGATTAAAGAAAGAATTGTTTGTTTAATAACGACACCCCAGCACATTGTTTATTCACCAGCTAGTAGGTATCTGACATGGTATTCAGTGACTTATGGTCATTAGAGAAAAACTGCTACTGCCACATAGGCTACACTTTCAGATTAGCAGCAAGGGATCTTTTATACGTGCTTTTCCACAGACAGGATAGCACATAACACGACCTTTGATAAACCAGTTGTGGACCACAGGTTGGTGTAAGTGGCTTACACCTACCCATTGAGCCTTTGCAAAGCACTCACTCTGAGTTGGAGCTGGTATCGAGATTAAAAACCTGTGCCTCGACTAAGATTTGATCCCATTACCTAACAGCCATGAAACCAACAGCTTACCCACAGCACCACCACTGCCAGTAAAAAGATTTTAAAAATTGGAAGGAGGCTTTTCGGATACCACTTGGGTTTAGTGAGGGTTGCATTCTGAACTGGTTGGCTTTTTAAAGTGCAGAAGATAAAAAATTTGAAGCAGCAGGATTTTGGGATACACCTTTATGATAAATGTTGCAGTTCCAGTTCTGTTCATTTGATAGAATTAATGTAGCATATTTTCCACTCAATTCCATAATGAATAAAATTGGTACCCAAAGCCATCTGAGGACCAAATCCTTTAATGTGAATTCTCATTATATTGATGACAAACTTGGCTTGTCTTCTCTTTGTGTACAGGTTTCTTGATGGACGTATAGGTTCGGCAGTGTAAGCTACTTACCGTGCTCGTTCAGGTGCAGACAACTGGAGGCAGGATTAATTATCACATTCCACTCCACTGCATTAGATAATTCAAGGCTTTCAACTTTTCTGACTTACTGACAAGCTAGAAGTTTATTCAATTTGACACTGGTTGTAGCAGACATTCGATGTTAATTAATTGTTTATTTCTATTTTTGTGCTAGTTTATTCACGTTTATTTTGCTTTATTTTAATATGTGTTTACTAGGTAATATTGGATGACAGAAATAATAAGTTGTAGCTCTGTGCAGGGTTAGAAAGCCTTTGAAAAGTTTGGAATTCAGGATGGTCGAGGCATAGAATTTTTAATATCGGTACTGGCTCCTTCCTAAAATGAGAGCTCTGCAAGGCTGATATTGTTAATACATATTGTGATTCCATTTGTGTAGTTGTTGTAGTATTGTCACTGACTATAATAATCGCGTTTGTGTCCTCTGTCTCACCTGTCAATCTGTATTAGGCAAAGTGAATGATGACGCTAATATCCTGTATTAAGATTAAAAATTAAAACATTGCTTATAACATCCTTTGCTTGCCATCATTTATTGATGTTGTTAATATTGCTGTAGGTAAGATACACAGTTGATATTAAGAATTTCATTTGTTTTCCAAGGAGAGTGGTAATTAAATGGCTATGCAAGATGGCTAGAGCAAACAAATGACTGAAAGATAATGGATTTTTGTGTATTGTATCATCTGAAGATGGCTATAGGATATTTAATCACTGTTTTTTAAATGTACCTTAAATATTCTCAAATGTCCATTAAGCTGACAATGGAGGGAGTGGCTTTTATGATAAGTAGTCTCTCTCCATTAAAGGTAAAAAGTAAAGTTTGTTTTATTTAACAATGCCTCTAAAGCACATTGATTTTTATCTTATCAGCTATTGGATGTTAAACATACGGTCATTCTGACATATTTATTTAGAGGAAACCTGCCACATAGGCTACTCTTTTATATGTACGTTCCACAGACAGGGCAGCACATACCACAGCCTTTGATGAATCAGTTGTTGACCACTGGTTGGAACGAAAAATAGCCCAAACTGCAAATGGGTCTATTGAGAAGGATCAGTCTAATGACCAACGACTTCATAGGCAGACATGCCACTGCTTGAGCTATATCCTGCTCCCCTTCCATTAAGGGTTGCCTTGGTGGTGTATTGGTTATCCTATCAGTCTCAGCTCGTAGGTGCTAGGATCAAATCTCAGTTGAGACTTGGGGATTTTTAATCTCTATGCAGGCTCCAACCCAGAGTGTGTGTTCTACACAGTTCATTGGGTATGTGTACCACATACTCTGATCAGTGATCCACAACTAGTTTATCAAAAGTCATGGTTTGTGATATCCTATCTGAACAATAGTGCATATAAAAGATTCCATGTTGCTTATCGATAAGAGTAGCCACATCAGTAGTGCAGCTGTGGGTTTCGTCTCTCCTGCTAACACTAATTTCTGTCATGGACAGATGGCATATAAAGCTGAGTTGTGTGCCTAGTACAGTATACTTGAACCTTAATTGGATATAAGCATGAAAATAAGTACAACCAACAACTAGGAGTTACAGCCACATAAGTTAGTATGGTTGTGTGTGGAATTTGATTTGGTATGCCAGCACTTAAAATTTGCAGTGGCAATCACCAATGCCATCGTAAAAGCTGACATAAAATTGGTTTTATGGAAGTAATGTACTGCACTCACAAAAATTTAAATAAATTATTCAGTATGCTCATTTCCTTGAATTTGCTGTTGCAGTGCTACAGTAAAAGGATTTTGCAACAGCAATTAAGTGCTGTCATGACATTGTCTGAATATCAATGGTTGTGTAATTATGTTCAGAATAAATTTTTTAATTCTTTAATTAAACAAGCTACTTCAAGTGTATACATACATGTACATGTAGCAAAGAAGAAAACCCCACTATACATACTGTGTATCACAGTCAGGGTGTTAATAAAGATTAGTAAAATATTTGATCCAAGGTTACCAAGTGTTGCTATTCCTGTGTATTAGCCATTTTATAATCTTAGCTCAGACATTTAATTCTGCCTGGTGAACAGCTTAAAGAATTTTGATAAAAATTTGAAATCGTTATTGATGTAGCTCTTCGTTGCCAAGTTTATGATTAGTGATTCTAAATACAACACCATCACCATGTCAAGTTATTGATTAATGTTATTTTCTCATTGACTCAAAATCAAACACCATCACCATATCAAGCTTTTTTAATTTGTGTTATTTTCTGACTGACTCAAACTGCAACACAACCACTATATCAAGTTATTGATTAGTGTTATTTTCTCATTGACTCAAAATCAAACACCATCACCATATCAAGCTTTTTTAATTTGTGTTATTTTCTCACTGACTCAAAATCCAACACAACCACTGTATCAAGTTATTGATTAGTGTTATTTTCTCACTGACTCAAAATCAAACACCAGCACCATGTCACGTTTTTTAAATTTGTGTTATTTTCTCACTGACTCAAAATACAACACAACCACCATGCCAAGTTTCTTATTAGTTTTTTTCTTACCGACTCAGAATCCAACACAACCACCATATCTTCTGGGTTTTTAACAAGCATTGTTTTAAACCATTTTGAAATCCATTTCATTTGATAAAGGCAGATTATTTTTATTTAATTGTAAAGAAAATGTTGTTGGCTTAACAGTAGCTCATGTTTATTTTTTGCGTTGGGGAGGGGGATGTCATTAAAAAAATACTCAATCACAGGCCTGGAAATAAATATTTTAGTTTAGCTGGTCAAAATGTCCAACATCAGTCAATTTGTGCGGGACATTAAAGAAAACGTTCCTGTCACATAATTTAATATGCACAGTTTAAACAAAATACAGTTTGGTTTTTATGATCTATTTTTTCTATTATTTAATTTTTCACAATTTATTCAACTGACACAAGCTGCATGAAGCTGACTGTATGCAGAAATATTGTTATTTTTACCAAAAGTTAAAACATAGTGTCGGACAAAATGACAGACAAAATTAACTTAGTGACTGTCAAATCTTCCAAAATGATAAATTTGTACTGGCCAATGTCCTTGACCAGCCACGTATTTCCGGGCTTGAATCAGTTAGTCCCATAGACAGGACAACACATACCATGACCTTTGATACTCTAGTTGTGGATCATTGACTGGAAAGAGAAACAGTCTAAATGGATCCAGCTTGTTATTTTACTATGGTCTAAGCACATTGGTTTCAGATTCATAACTGCACATTTTCTCCCTCATAGCTGGATTCTTTGACAGGTCCTCACCATTTAGGCATGGTTCATATTTAATTCCAACAAATCAATAAGAGTTGGCCTCAAAGGCTGCTTCAGATAAATATGAATTGCAAAATAAGTCAATAATCCTGTACGATTCCTCTTACAGTTTTCCGCAGTGTTCCGCGATACGGTTCGCATTCTGGCACACTTTAAAGGTACTCCACTGAAAATCAGCTTGTTGAAGCTGCTGGTGAAAAATAATCAATATTTATGGATTAAAGGATGAAATCCATGCCTTAAATAGCTGGTCATACATATGATTTATGAAGTAGTATGACAAAATGGCTTATATTTGACACTTGTATTCGTTAAACATGTAGTGGAATATAATTAAAAATACATTCTTTTCCTTTGTTCGTGTTTAGTTAAGGAATGCTTTTGCAATGTACATGTATACAAATTAAACGAACCCTGAAATTGCCAACAACAATCTGCAATGCCGTGGAGATTGCTTTGGAATTTTTCATTCTTTGCAGGTCTTTTTTGTAGCAGAATAAAAAAAAAAAATTCAAATTGTATTTTTTTTTTATTAATCAAAATAAAGTATACTTTATGCTAAAATTGCCATGGAAAATGCCATGGACACTATTTCTCCACAGCATTTATTTTGCTGTGGACATTTTCTTAATTACAGAGTTTTCAAATTAAGGTTACTTAATTTTTTTCTTAAATGTTCATTTACAAGCTTACTTTCTAACTGAACAACTGGACTTTTTTAATATGTCAAAGTAAATTCAATAAAGCATAATTATATATTTTGTATATTTAATACATGACCTCTTTTTTTGTGTTTTGTTTAACAACACCACTAGAGCACATTGCTTTATTAATCATCGGTTATTAGATGTCAAACATTTAGGTAATTTTGACATGTAGTCAAGTGTGAGCCAGCCTCCAATGGGTTTTGAACCAGTGTTATCATCTTGAGAGTCCAATGTTCTAATGCTGGACCACCGAGGCTCACCCTATCCTACAATCTATGCTTATATTATTGTCATGCATACGCAAACCATTTCTTACAGACCATACACAGAGAAGAAATTCTCAAGTTAATTGCCAAGTATGCTTGTTGTTCAGTTCATGAAGGCATGCCAAAAGCGTTCTGAATATTACCTCTTGACTCGTTGTCCTCGGAGAAGTAGTACTGGAATATTGTCCGTATTAATGCACTGGCAGTCACATGTGGTTATTTCATTTCTTCATAATTGGTGAAAAAAAGTTCTGCAAGAAGTAAATAGTCAAGTGTGTAAATCAATAGCTTCTCTTCTATTTGGTCGAGTGATCTTGACTATTTAGGCCATCCATCACGTAAATGTATGGACAAGACTTTAAAGTACTTTATTATATGATTTTGGTATATGTCTGTGATGAAACTAGGCACGGATCAACAATTTGGAAAAAATAGAGCCAAAACTGAAGAAAGAAAGCCAAATTTATCCTATTATTTTAGTCATTTGACTCCATATGTCACTGCTTCAGAGCCAAATGGGTATACCTCTGGGTTTGCCACTTACTGCCATTACTGAATGCCCCTAAGTGAGCTGCATCTGGTGCACAAAGGGTGTATGTACATGTAGGTTTCTGAAGCTATCCCACATTTATCTTAAAATCAAAAGATTTTACACATAAACCTTTTGTTGAGCTGAGAAACAGTTTTTGGTACTTTTCTCCATTAACTGTTACCCCATTTGGTTCTGAAGCAGCAAATTTTTATAGTTTTAAAAAACAAACAAAAAATCTCTCCACCTGATATGGGGGTGCTTTCATTGAATCTGCACCTATGAAACCTTTCTAGTTCCCCATTAACCTGTTGATGTTGGTAAGGTTGTTTATGAGATTTGTTGAAATTCTCTTTAATGTTGTCATGCAGGTCTGGTATATTTCAACCTCACAAAGTGCTAAGAGCTAATGTTGTGTACCATTCATAAGTGTTAGCTCACGGTTAAAGTGTTGGTGGTTTTTTTTTGGTTTTTAATATACCAGACTACTTATATTACTGATAATGATATAGCAATGCCTTCAAAAACAAGTCATATCTCTTACATGTATTATGTAGTGTAGGTGTGCAATGATACAGCCAAAACTGTATTGCGATATATTGCGATAGAGCAAACCCATATTGCAATGCAATTTGATTAATTACCAAGATGTGATTAAGCCATATTTTGATTCTACCATACTAATTACTAAACATCTCAGGCAGGCAGACCTGTACCAATTTCTGATGAAAAAAGAGAATATATTGACACAGTAGATTTTTATGTTTTAATTAAGTTTAACTTTCATTTTTATTACTTTGTCATATTCATAGTCATAGGTTTTATAGATTGATACTCATTAGGTAGATATATTGCAATACACGAAACCATATCGCGGTGTGTATTGCACTCAGCAAGTATTGCAATATACCAGTGAATGATGTTGAAAGACTAGTTTGACAAGGGTATGGTATGTCTCAGGGAAAGGACATTAAAAGAGCCATAGCTGCTAATCAGCAAGAGTAAGATGTGGCATTAGACAATGTGTTATAAGCAGGCCTGAGAATTGTCTGCGGAATTCCGCAGATTTGATCTTGCCAGGATCGATCTTGTGAATCACCTGAATCCAATGGGAATTTTGAGGGGGGAGAGGTGAAGTCCATTTTTCTGGCCATTTCTCTTCTAAGCTTGTCTCCACAACTTGACCATAGCTCGTAAAATTCACTTCACAGACAATTTATTTCAATGGAATTCGGCGACAGGGTATAGACGATATAAAATAAATTGATAAGACAGGCAAAAACAAATTTAAGTGGAATTTGTTGGAGGAAAAGGACCCTCAAAGTTCACCAGAATGCACCATTTCCCTCTCTATTTCAGAAAAAGCCCCAGGATCAGTCCTGTTTTTGGCTTGTGCTCTCAAAAAATGCCCAATGAAAGGAAATATGCATCTTGTTGGTTTTCCATGAAATGTACCTCTCTGTCTACATTAAAACAAATTTCAGCTGTTTTTCTCATTTGCCATTCTGAGCCCTGTAAGTTATGACTACGGTTCCAATTGGCAATTTATTCAAATAATGGGACAGGATCTATCTGAGATTAACCATCTGGCTGAGGTGCGATGGATCATTGGATCGATCCTTGTTCATGGAAACGTTGGGCTGTTTCTCATACCAGCCAGTAGCCCATGACTGGTTTAACAAAGGCCTTCGGTTAGTAAGTACCTTCAGTGGTTCTTAACCTTTTTCTTCTCGTGGACCCTTTGAAACATTTTACAAATCTTTGAGGACCCCACATCTGCATTTACTCTGTCCAGTCAGATTTGCCTTTGACTTCACAGACCCCCAAAAAAATTTCGTGGACCTAAAAGATAATGCAATGTCAAATATAGTGATGTTTCATTCCTGTCCTTAATAGGCAAGTGATCTGTCAGATTCACCTGATATTAGTGTTTCTGCACTCAACATTTGTCTTTGGGCTATTTTCCATTCCAACTAGTGGTCCACAACTGGTTCATCAAATGCTGTGGTATGTGCTATCATGTCTGTGGGAAAGTGCATATAAAAGACCCCTTGTTGCTTATCGGAAAGAGTAGCCTATGTGGCAGCAGTAGGTTTCCTCTAAAGAAATATGTCAGAATGACCATATGTTTGATGTCCAATAGCCAATGATAAGATAAAAATTAATGTGCTTCATTAAATATAATTATTTGTTTTCCAACATTTGTCTTTTTTTTTATCCCACAAAATGTGAAAATTGGCAAAATTGCTATCCACATTTGAAATTCTTCACCTGGAATGATTTTCAGGTAAGCAGTGGATTGCTCTCCTGCTATTTTCAGATGGCAAGGTTTGATGTTTAATTACTGTGAAGAATTATTTATTATCCCGGCGTTGTCCATAAATCAGGCTATCATATCGGTATATGTGCATATGGCAGTGCCATGATTTTACTTCATCCTTTTTTATTGATTTTTTTTGCTTCTGCTTGCTTCACAAAGTAACATCATGGGAAATTATTCAAGACATCAAGACTTTGTGTTGCCCGTCTCGTTTGTGAAAGCGGAGAAAGCAATTGTTCTCCTTGATGGATGTTTTTGTCTGGCAGAGGCGTGACAGATTAGTTTGACGTGATTTGTGGCATTATTGGCACTCATACCATCATCAAAATAATCACCTTTGAGATTTGCATTACCGTGATGACATCTGTACAAATCCATTCTACTGTTCTGTTTAATTTCTTAAACCTCTGTCTGTGAGTTTAGAGGAATGAAATAACGAGATAGACAGTAATGCTGTTCCCTCACCCCAGGCAAGTCAAATAACTTCTTAAACCTCTGTCTGTGAGTTTAGAGGAATGAAATACAGAGATAGGCAGTAATGCTGTTCCCTCACCCCAGGAAAGTCAAATAACTTCTTAAACCTCTGTCTGTGAGTTTAGAGGAATGAAATACAGAGATAGGCAGTAATGCTGTTCCC
>JAULBS010080932.1:0-19171 GCA_032355785.1 Symmetromphalus regularis | reverse complement strand
ATGGACAAATCAAATGTTTATATTTAAAATTAATTGTTTGTTTGGAAATTAATTAGGTCAAGGGTCCGTGGGAGTATTCTTTTTTATAAAAACCTTTCTTTTCGAACAACTTGTTCATTTAAACAAAGGCTGTGATATGTTGAACAAATAGCTACTTTACCAACACGTTCATCATAATACTCTTTTTTTTTTTTTTAATCAGTCAGTTTAGCTTATAGAAATAATGATTTTTAACCTACATGTTATCCTAAATTTAACATTTTTAATATTTTTTGTTTTGTTTTCAGTGTTACCCTAGACACTCCAATGAATCGCAAGTTTATGGCAAATGCTGACTTCACTTCATGGACTCCTCTTGAATTTATTGCTGAGTATGTTATCAGATATTCATAATTTCACCTCACTCACTGTCTCAGTAGCTAATCCACTGGAATATCCAGGATTTTATATCTGGGTGTGGGAGTCATTTTATATTGGGAGCACCAACTGTGCACCAAAATCTTTATTAGGTTTGTAAGAGGCAAATATAAAAGCTGATGAGAAAAAGATATGATGGGTGCATGGGGGTGTAACCACCAATGGCCCCTCTCCCTTAAGAGTACGTCAATGAACTAATCCTACATATTGTCAAGATCACAGCATTTATTCTCTTTGTTCATTGTTTGTTCTCAGAAATGCTGTAGAATCTGTTTCAAATAAAATACAAACCACTCACTAAATCACTGTGCAATTGGTTTGTCAAGGATTTAGTCTTCTACCAATTTGTTTCCCGTGTACCCTCTAAATGTTGTTTTGCATGAACCCTTCTAATTATACCCATTAATTATAAAGTGGGGGAGGGAATCGATGAACAGTTTCTTTTCTCTAACATTACAGTCAAACAAAAAGGAAAGTATGCATGTTGAAATATTTGTGTTTAATGGGGTGGTCACAATAATGATTCATTGGCAGCAAACACATGGACAGTTTGTGATATTACTTCACACACGTCTCCTAAATGGTGTGGTTATCTAATTCCCGAATTTCCACCATGAATGTCGTCTGGTTTATGAAATAAATGACTATTGATTACATGCATACTTTTGTTTTTGTTGAGTATATATTTATGATGATTTCAATTCTTTTCTTACAGGATGTTTCACAAATGGATGAATGGACAAGATCGTCCCGCAAATGGGAGTCTTGTGAAGATAGTTACAAAAGACAATAAAACTGAAATACTCACTGTATAAATAAATTCAGTTTAATAGCATCAGTACGGATACTGGGATAGTGTAATAAACTATCACATGCTGACAGTAATTTTCTTGCTACTTATCTCTAAATTAGGTGTAGTCAGATTATGTGTAGTTACTAAAATGTCGTAGATGAAGTAACAGTATTTTATGTTTAAGAACTGCTGATTGCAGTGGTCTTAACAAATTGTGGGGTTTCATTTTGGCTGACGTCAACCATATATTTAAAATTTTCATTTTTGTTTTTCAACTAGTTGAACCTCATTACCATTCACAATTCTGACCACTGCAGAATAAAATAAACACATTGTAAATTTGGCCAGATATCTTTAAAACAATAACCATAAACATGTTTAGTCTCTCATCAGCTCTAGTTTTAGAAAAGAATCGCTCGGTGAGTGGAGTTTCTATTTGAATGTTAGATTTAAGGATTCTGTTAAATTTTATATATCTTGTAAGTAATGGGTTTTTTGATGTTTATTTTCAATTTTACATTCCTTAAAATGACAGAATCATTTTGCTGCTTAAGAATGAAAAGGGTATACGTCTGGGTTTGGTACTTACTGGTATCACTGAATGCCCCTAAGTGAGCTGCATATGGTGCATAAAGTGTGTGTGTAGGTTTCTGAAGCTATCTAACGTTTATCTTCAAATCAAAAGATATTCCACATAAAACTTGTGTCTAGGTGAGAAACAGTTTTTGCCCTTTTCTCCATTAGCTGCTACTCCAACTTACATCCTTTTGGTTTTGAAGAATCGATTTGAAGACCTGTGTATTTTGTCATAATCTAGTCCCAATATATTGGGCAGCTGAACCTATTAGAAGTACGTGGAACATTTTGTTTTCTTGCCCCACATTGTAGATGGAACAAAGATTTGATTGTAAAAAATGCTATTTGTTTAGCCAAATGAGATAATGTCAGATGACGACAGACATTTAAACTCCTAAGATAAAACTTTTGTCCGAAATATTCCAAGAGTCATTTCTGACAGTTGTATCTGGTGAGTTGGAATTTCAGTTTGTATGGACCGTTTTGCTTATTTATTTTGAAAGTGAGCTGTTGAATGACAACTGAAAATTTAACAATGACATGACAAATTGAGCATTTAAACGTAAATGATGGCATCATCTTAGTTATGTGAAAATAAAACCAATACTGTTTTCAAATAATTGGTTTAATTTGAAATTGTCAGAAAGTAACCAAGAACGTTGTAATAATGTGGGAATTTTGATGTCGTGTTTTTGACACTTATATTTAATACTCCACCCTAATACTCAAGATTTAGTTTTTGAAGTAATTTGCTATTATTTGAAAGAAAGAAAAAAATAGTTTTATCATGAATGATTATAATATAGACATTTATTACAGTCAAATCTTGATTTTATTACTGGCACAATTTTTATTATCAGCATATTATTTTCTTAGTAATTGTGTTTGATTATTATTGTATTATCCCCCATTCTGTGGCAGCTTTTTGAGTTACAAAATAATGTACTCGTTGGTTTAAATATTTATTTCAGTTAAAATGTGTTTTTGATTGATCAGTGGACAAACCCTGTCTTCAGATCACTCCCTGTACTAGTGGTTTAAATGTTTCTAGGTACATGCATTGACAACACCGTATACATGTTGTTTTGTACATATCATGTATTGAAAGATATCACATCAAGTTATATGTCACTAATATTGTGAAGTGGAAGAAAAGTATTGGGTTGTATAAACTGATCCTCTGTAGTCTCTGTATTTTGTGACATCCAGAAATGTTGGGATGCTTTTAATAATCTGAACAATATTAGTATTGGGCTTGAATGCCCTTACTAAGATAAAACAACAACAAAACTAAAATTATAAGCCTCGATAATGTCAGTTTTAGCCTTTAGAGCAGTCTAAAAATAACATATTAGCCAATCCTCTCCCTCCTCAAACATTTATGGACTCCCTTAGATATTGTCATTTAATTTTTTTTCCCCATAAAGTTTTTATCTCTGTGGCCTAAAAATTTCATCAAGATATTTTTTACAATAAATGATGTATTAGGCTGTGTAATTCTGGTGCCTTGCATAATCAAAAACAAAAAGTTAACCAAAGATATTTGACCAGTTATGTTGTGGCTCAAATATAAGGAGTAAAGATTTACGTATACATACACATTTAATGTATAACATTCAAAAAATAGCATAATATACACAGAAGGGGATAACGGGGACATCCTGATTTTGGTGAAAAGTTACCAGACACTGCTAGATTTTGACCCCTAAATGTTTTTTCTAATATATATTTTTATACACTATTCCAAAAATAAAATGCAAGAAATTTCAAGGAGTGAGAAATGGTTAGTTTGTTGTATAAAGGGCCTACAAATTATGTTTAATATGTGATTGGAAATAATGAACAGGTAAAATATGTTCTGCAAATTACATTAGTGTGCACACACATGTATATCTGACAACATTTAATATAACCGTGCAGGGGCAGATACAGAAATTTTGGAAGGGGTTTCAAATGTTTTAAAGATTTTTAACATTGGAGGTTCAAAATTACTTGCGACCAATTATGGCTGCACAAGTGTGTGTATTATATACCTTAATAACATTTCCCCACCCTACCACTACTGCTCTTAATTTTGTAATCCCTACTTGGTTTTCTGCTGGATTTACCACTGATATATGTAATTTCATTGTTATAAAATATAAGTTTATTTTTATTTAAATTGTGCAAAAAAAATGTACAGTACATGCATGTACTTGTTTATTTTACTGTGGTGCCTCTGAACCTATATTCTGTTATGTTAAACTTGTTTGATGTTCACCATATGTTCAGTATTTGGTGGGTTTATTTGTAATTTTTACGAGTAAATGTTAACTGTTTAAATATAGTGAAAAACTGGTCATATTCAGATATATTTTTTAGAAAGATAAATCTAAATTTTGTTTTGGAATGTTTTACATTTTTGTAATGTTATTTACACCATATTTGTGTTCAGTAATCAAACGACCATTTTGTTTGATTGTTCATCTTTTGATCTTGTAATTTAAAGCCCTCTGTCAAATTTACATGTTTGTTATAGAATCCAAACATTACTGAAGTAATTGTTTTGTTCCATACTTTGTAAAATCAGACTGTGTATTTGTATTTTGTTATAATTGCGCAGTCACAGAGACTGTGGAAGATATATTTAAAATGTGAATATAGTCAGAGCAATAAATATATACATGTAATAAAGTGCTGAGGTGTTATTTATTGAGGTTCAGAAGTGACCATTCAGATGTTATATAAGTGGAAGCATCATTTTATTGTTCAGATCACATCCCTTGTACAAATAGGTAATAACGTATTGCTGTTTCATATATATGATCCTAATTTTATATATCATATATTGGAGAACATGCATTTAATCAGGGTCATCTTTAAGCCAAATTAGACCAGTTGCTCTCAGTTGGGCCCCACGTCCAGCACTAGGGTAATCTACTTCAGTCTTAAGTAAAACTGTCTTCTAACAGAGCGAAACTTGTAAAGGCTTGTCAAACCAACTTGCAAGCTTGTTTGTTATTTCACTGAAACAGGCTTGTTTATGTCATTCCACTGAAACAGGCTTGTTTATGTCATTCCACTGAAACAGGCTTATGTCATTTCACTGAAACAGGCTTGTTTATGTCATTCCACTGAAACAGGCTTGTTTACGTCATTCCACTGAAACAGGCTTGTTTACGTCATTCCACTGAAAAAGGCTTACGTCATTCCACTGAAACAGGCTTGTTTACGTCATTCCACTGAAAAAGGCTTGTTTATGTCATTCCACTGAAACAGATCTTGGCTGTGAACCTGCCAAAAATTTTTCCATTTCTCTCCCGCAGTCCCTAAGACTGGCCCTATTTAATATAAACTCTGTGTGCACATTTTTCTGAAGCACTGCACTCTTATGCTGGGGACCAGCTTTGCACCATGGTTAAGCTGTCGCTTTCACAGCTGGTAGGTACTGGGATCAAATCTCAGTAGAGGCATGGGATTTTTAATCGTACCAGCACCTGCCCAGAGTGAGTGCTCTGCAAAGGATCAATGGATAGGTGTAAGCTACTTGCAACCAACCAGTGGTCCACAACTGGTTAAAGGATGTAGTATTTCATGTCCCATCTGGGAAAGTGCATATAAAAGATCCCTTGCTGCTAATCTGAAAGAGTAGCCTAGGTGGCAGTTGCTGGTCTAAAGATCATGCTGCAAATCCCACATATATGACACTTTATTGACAATGATTAAACAATGTGCTGCGATGCCATAAGATAATTATTACCTTTCCGAATGTGTTGATTAAACTTGTCTTTAAAAATAACTTTCCCTTTTAATTCGAATTAAGTTGGTTCAAATAATAATAATAATTTTAACATTTCTATGGTCTTTTTACAATTTGTTCATCCACCATTCAGATGAAGAAATGTTTTACCCAATAGGAGGCAATGTTGGTTATCTTGGATTTGGAATTGACTTAAAGATCAAATGTGACTGAAACCATGGGTGGAATTAGTACCTTTATTGGACTGGGCTATTTCTTCTTTTGCCCAGTGTCAGTAAAAACTCCTTTATCCTGGTTATGGGGAGAGGAAATACATGTATGCAGGGGCCTAGCTTTGGATTTTCTGGTGATGGAATAAAATGCTGTTGGGTATGCACATCCATCCCATCCCTCACAAATACAAAAAAAAATATATATTTGTAAACTCAGATGGTATGCAGCTGCGTACCTGCATATGTGGAAGCTAGGCCCCTGGTATGTAAGCTCAGTTAACTAGAAAACAATTGATTGAAAAAGAAACAAGAACCCAGACAAAAATTGTGACATTTTATTCAGGTAACATGGTTGGATAGTGAGTAGTTCGGTTTGGAAGTACTTCACATAAACATAGCTAAACATTGTTGGTGTTCTCATGAAAACTTGCAAATAATTAGCATGCTGCCTTTAGAAGACAGTTTATATAAAGTGAGAAAAAAATAAAGTAATGACAATATTTGATAAACAGTTGACTCGTATACGTGTAAAGAGGTTGTTCATGTGACATTTAGAGTTGTTTCCCTTGGCAGCTATAATGATCATACACTGATGTACTGATATAATTATACTATAAATTGATGAAAACAAGAAATTACTGTGTAAAAAGTGTTTTTGTTTTACCCCAATATCATACTGGTTTTAAAAATGCAAGACACATTAATACAAACTTCTATTTTGCGTAACTCGATGTCACATTAATTTACTGCAATATAAGTTTCATGATTTACCATAAACAAATGTAAAATATGATAGTCACATCAAGTTAAAAGCCAGTATGAATTTTCATCCTTTTTCTAAAATATGCAGAAAATATCCAGGCAATAAAACATAATGCAATGTATGTTACTGACGTGACTAAAGCACTGCATGTGTTTCTCCCTTTTACTCACTGCTTGTTTGGTCACTGAAAATTTGTTGCAAAAAGATTAAAAATATGCAAAAAAATTCCACTTTTTAAAATTGTTTTTGCTGACTAAAAGCAGCTGTTGAAATTGCATGAAGCATATAGAACTCTTCTTTTTATGTTTGCCTTTTATGTTTGTTTTGGATAGAGTGAGTATAAATTTTCTCTATGTGTCAGTGCTGCATCACGTCTAGAAGCCAATAGCAGCCATACTTGCTTCTGACTTTGCCATGAATGCAGGTTGCCTAGGTGACTTATAAAAAGAGAGGTGATGTTATTTTATACCATGTCTTTTGCTGCTGCATGAAACAAAAGGAATTCTGTATGAAATTGTTGTTAAATAAAAAGTTTTTCTTCAAAATTACCTATTATTTTTCTAAGCAGTGTTGGATGATATGGCCTTCAACTTGTTGTGACTAGTACACAAATATATGTTTAACTGAAAGAGTGATACCTATTATTTTGGCTAGCTCAGATTGGAAAGATCTTTGCACCAACACCTGTGGTTAATGTACTTTTTAGTAAGTATAAAATATTTTTATTAAAGTTAAGATGGATACTGTGGTTTTCATCCGTGGTTTGTGTCAGGATTATCAAATGTACATGTACACCCATACAATACACGTACCTGTATTATTTTACTATGCAATTCTTTGGTCAATGCATTTGTTTAAAAATGAGCATGCATTTGTTATATTAAACATATAGCTTCAGGACTGAAATATAGAACTTGCAGTATCTCAAAATTGCTGCTCAGAAAATCAAACCTTTAAAGGCAAATGAGATAAGTATGTACTATTATGGCCAAAATGTTTTTATTATTAGTTTCACAAACCCACCAACCCTACATTTTGCTAAATTAAAATAAAATTAAAAGTGAAAATTTACACTTTTAATTCTATGGACTGTCTGAAGGCTAGAAAATAAATAAAGAAAAAACTTGTACCATTGCTGGATCCTCGCAATAGCGATTGAGAATAATTTACACTTTGAAGTTAAATAATTTCTTTTCATAGGGGGTGAACATAGAAGTATGAAGGCATATGACCAGTTAATGAGTAAAATTTTATTTTCCCCTCATAAGACATTTTGTTAATTTTTTTTTACCTCCCTCTTACCACATTTTTGGGGGCCTACATGTATGTTTGAGAAACTGAAAATTAAAAAAACTGGTCTATATCAGATATATATCAGATGAATTTTGGCACATTTTATATATAATATGTAGTATACAAACATAAGGCTAAATGTTTTCTTTATGGGTTACAAATCCACCGATTTGAATTGTCAGAAAAGGACTAAAAATAAAATTCAATTTTTTTTAATTTCCCACTAATATGTTAGAACCAATGATATTTAAAGAATGAAAATCTTACTTTTGAGAGTTTACATATTTTGTGTTTAAATTTAAATAAATTGTTTGTTTTAAATCATTTACACCTATTGGTTTCTCCTTTTAAAAGCATTTTCCAATGAGGATACCAACTATTTAAATTATGTCGGGAACCTAAATATGTAAGTATCTTTCTGCACATTTCCTCCTTTTTATACAAGAAGTGAAAAATCATTTCTTGTGTATGCTAGTGCAGTTTATGATCTTCTGCAACTCAAAACAAGTCATAAAATATTTTATGTCTATTTTTATTTTTATTCCATCCAGTGACTTTGAAACCTTGTTTCAAAAATCTATATCAGAAAATGAAACAAATTATAAGCTAAATAAATCCTAATAAAAAATTTAAGAAATCCCAATAAAAAACTGAAGAATTTTTAAATAAAAAACTGAAGATTTCTAATAAAATAAACTGAAGAATTTTTAATAAAAAGCAAAAGAAATGTTAAATTCATTTTTTTTAAATTAGTTAATATCTTAGCAAGTTTCATTACTTCACTAACAATGTATACTTTGCAAATTGGCAAACATGTATATTATCAAAGAAAATATGAATCATAAATTAATCACATTGTAAAGTTCACAAAGACCTACATGTACATGAATTTTGTACAACTTTATACTTGGGGAAAGGGATGGGGAGCTGGGGTTCATCTATGTACACTGTACACTGTACAAAATAAGAAATACTGGCAAAAGTGTAATATCGACTTGGTTATGCAATCACTCTTAACTACATGCATGAGGTTTTATGGATCTATGTTATATAACAATATGAACCTTGCAGTGTCAGTGTTTACAACACTATATACCGTAGCTAGGCCACAAAACTAGAAATGACATAATATAAAAATAATATATTGTGATAACCATAAAAAAGTAAAAAAGATAAAGCATACTTTGGATTGACAAATACCACTGGTTAACTAAGTGATTTAATTCCTGGCTCAGTATATGTATTAATATACTGTAATTGTTATACATAACGTGCCACAGGCAGAATGAAAAAATAATAAAAAAGAAAGTTTAAACAAATAAAAAATATATATCTTCACTTCCATTTTAACAAAAAAATTAAAATAAAAAAAGTACCAAATATACTCATGTGTTTATATTATATAAATTATTTTTACAGTTCAACTTAAAAATCTTTTTTTTTTTGTCCATTTGGCAACAAATTCCCATTTTGAGTGTACTTTCCATAAAACATTCTATCACAGAATTTATACACTACATCACTAGTTGACTTCAGATAGCACCCTTGGATTTCTTGCTCTTTGGTCATTAAAAAATTCAGTTTAAATAATTTATCCATTTATGTTATGCAGGTTTTTTTTATCATAGTATCTGCCACAAAATTAATTAGAGCATTTTCATGAATAAAATCATTTGAGAAATTTTGGCTTTAACCTTATTAAAAGAACACTTTTTCTGTTTTATTGACATAATGACAGACATGTGAAAGAGCCTATCAAAGTGGAACAATTTGTAACCAATCTCCTTTGATATAAATTCACTGAAAGTGGCTAAAACACACAACAGCGTCTTCAAAAGAAAATTTGGTCATTCCCTCTTTGGCTTCCTTTTAAACAGTTTTAAAAAGCACACCGAGGCTCAATTTCTTGTTGATGTTTCAACCTTGATTCAGACATGTTTTTAACACTGTTGGTCTCCTGGATTGTAGGTAATGGGATCAAATCTCAGTCGATGCATGGACTTTTTAATCTTGATACTGGTTACAACCCAGAGTTCTCCGTAATGGCCCAGTTGGTAGGTGTAAGCCACTTACACTGAACAGACATCCACAACTGGTTATCAAAGGCTGTGGTATGTGCTATCCTGTCTGTGGGAAATCACATATAAAAGATCCCTTTCTGCTAATCAGAAAGAGTAGTCTACGTGGTTTGGTGGTTGAAGGTTTCCTCTGTAAACCATGAGTCACATAATACCATATGTCAAATGCCTAATAGCCGTTGAATAAACAATGTGTTGAGGTGTCATTAAACAAACAATCATTTCCTTTGGAAATCTGGCTTAAATGTGAAAAGCCTCTTAAAAATATTTATAATCTTTGAAAAAGATTTATATTTATAATTGTCTCAAATTGGTTACCCATTAAAGCAAATTATTCAAACAAATTGAGTTTCCACCATGACAATTACACGTACAACATATTAACAAATTTAACTTGTTAATTTTAGCTGACATGCTCTTAAAAATACATAACTGTCCCATCAGAAACAATTTCAAGCCCTGATTATTGTAGATCAAGATAAACTAGAGCAGTGCTCAGTTGTCAAACCTGCCAAGATTGGCAAGAATAAATAGTGCTATATAATATATACTTGCTAGAATTCTTTTCTTTTTTAATTTTAGAGCCTGAACCACCTTCTACACGTTTTATCTGAGGGGCTGTGCTACCTCCAACATGTTTTATCTCAGGGGCTGTGCTACCTCCAACATGTTTTATCTAAAAGGCTTTGCTACCTCCAACATGTTTTATCTGAAAGGCTGTGCTACCTCCAACATGTTTTATCTGGGAAGCTTTGCAGTCAGTTATTCCAGGTGATAAACCCAGACCAGTGGAAGTCGAGCTACTACAGGTGAGTACATCTGTAGAGTTCATGTATCATGTTACAACTTGCATGCATGTAAGATGAAACTACATAGGTATCATGTAGGTATGTATAAGAAACTCGTACTCTACTATATTCCTTCTACATAATTATATATGTATATAGATGATCAAGGATGTCAGGGCCTAAATATATTGTTTCCAGTCACTGACTGAGTTTGGTTGCCTAGTACATTTTGTATTATATTACATGCATGAAAGAGGAATTATGTACATAATTCATACTTCATTATATATAAAAAATCTAGTATTTTAATATATGTTCATGTACCTATAATTTTAAGCACAAATTTGTTTTCTTACTTCAGTAAAGTGAAAAAAAATCTGGTTTTCTAAATTATCCAAGATTTAAGTGGGGTGGGGTGGGGGGGATGGAAAATGTACACAATCATCCCCCAGATGTGGACCTACTTTTAGTCAAATATTTGTGTTATTTCTGAACAAACAATCCATAATGGATAGAATCTGATATATTTTAGATTCCAATGAATTATTCAACAATTATTTCAATTAGTGGTATATAATCCTGAAGATTTCACAATCAACTGAATACATACATGTATATCTATCCTTACACATTGGTTTAATGTCAAGAAGTGAATTTTAAGACAACTATTTATATGTATAATACATTTTAGAATTTCTGTAGCCCATTTCACAAATGTTAAAAGATAAATATTTTAATAACATGATTACCTGTAATAAACACAATGTTTAACAGTGACATGGTGGAAATATGTATGACAATTTGTAACTAACGGTATACATAGGCCTGTCAGAATGACTTTGAGAGTGGGGCTGGAGAACTGACGGATCGGCTACTAACTCTGTATCAGTTTTTGGTTACAATGGCAAACATTAATGTGATAAAAAAAAAAGGTCTTAATAAAAAAATAAAAATAATAAGAAAAAATTATAATAATAAAAAAGACCCTTGAGTGGGGGCATGTGGTCCCCCCCCACCCCCCAGGTTCCTACAGGCCTGATATGGTGTAATTGCAAAGTACACAATTCATGTAAAATACATGCTAAATTTAATTAGTTATTGTGATTAAAATGTCATTAAAAATGGATGAGGTATTCAGCAAAGACAAACATCACAATGATGAGGGTACTATCAGTATTGCTATAGTAATTCTAAATGCCATTTAATATCTCTAAGACGCGTTGTATGTCATGGACCCAGTCTTATTAGTTATATTCTTCCTAACTCAGCATGAACCCTTGTCCAGTCTCTCACCTTTTAATCTCAACCTTTGTTTAAAATATATGATTTCAGGTCCAAATACCATGATAAGTGCATGAACTATCACATAGCCCTACTATGGGAGGAATAATTTTGAAAAACAAAGAATTTTGATGTATTCTGAAAACCTGAAATCATGTTAAAAATCAGGAATTCCAGATAAATCTATTAATTCTGTCATTTCTACATTTAAACTGCTAAAAGGTGTTGCATATACCTCAAGTGGTAAAAGGTCCATCTGAGGTGCATTGGGTCATCAGATCAATCCTCTACAGAGGACCCATTTAGACTATTTCTCATTATAGTAATTTGTTCTCAACTGGTGTAACAAAAGAGCTCTCACGAGAGTTGGAGCCGGTATCAAGATTGAAAATCCCATGCCTCAAATGTGATTTGATCCCAGTACTTATCAGCCATGAGACTGACAGCTTAACCACTAGACCACCAAGGCCGGTCATCATTTATTTACAATGTAGCTAAATAATTCACCCTAATTTATACCGACCACTTTTAATCTGATCGATCAGTCAAAGGTTCATGGGCTAGGAGTCAATATAGACACTTAACCTGTAGAATAGGAAAACTGTATAAGTTATCATTTTGTACACAATATATAAACAAACATAATGTAAATAACCAAATCAGCTGCAACACACTTGATATACAGTATTTACAATCTACATGACTACAACACGCGGACATGCACAAAAACTGCAGAGCACCATCAAATAATTTCTTTACATTATGGTAGTGTTGAAAACAAGACATTAATCTGTTATAACCCAGATAACTGGCATACATGAAGGGTGGGCCAACACTGGCACAGTTGCATATTTTTAAACTGGCCCCAAACACTGAAAAAAATGGCATTTCTAAGCAAAGTCAATTTGTCGACAATGAAAAATGTTGGCATATTTGGGTTAAATAACATACAGGGGCAGAGGAGTTGGGGCAGGAGGGACAATAGTTGTTACCCCAATATTTAGGGTAATGTTGGCTTATCTAGGTAGCATTTGATAAAATAAATTTCAGTAGTTATACTGGCTTATTTTAAGGAGAGAAGTATGAGAAGTGAGTGTTCATATCTATACCATAATGCAACCAACATTCTATACCAAGTTAAATAAATTAAATATGCAGGGTGCCACAATCATCAAACATAATAAATAGCACAAACACTCCCAGCCTTACTAATTGCCTTAGTACTAATAGTAGCAAAGTTAAGTGCTGGATTGATACTTCATTCAGTGACATGTTAATATATTGTAGGGCACTTATTGTCACAAAAAAAGAGCACAGATTATTGGAAAGTGTTCTTTAATTACAAGGGGAAAAAAAGAACCCAGGACACACACATACCATTGCTTGGATCTGATTCAGCCATTTTAGTAAAACAAAATGACCCATTACAAAATGGTTAAATTTTATTTATTATCTGACAAATAACAGTGTTTGAGGCACCCAATAAAATCAAACATTAACACAGAATTCACTAATTTATTTATTACACACACTTCAATTTTTCAAAGTGTCAAAACTCATATTTTACCCATGTAGTATTTTACTGGATTATCTCCCTTTTATTGACTGGTCTCAACCTTTGGAGAGACAAAGCAACAAAATGTGGAGTCGTGTGATACATACCGGTACACACAAATGCCAAAAATATACAAAAATGTATCTACATGGATAAAAAAATGACTGAAACTATGTCTTGTATCCAACACTGTAGTAAGACAGATATCATTCAACACCAAAATGCCAGTTCACTATCGCAAAAATCAGAAACGTACATAAAAATATTCCCCTAAAATAAATCAGTTTCTTCATATAAAAATCAGTGGATAAATAACATATTTCAAAAAGATAAAACTTACAAAAAATATGTTTTAACAAAATATATTTTTCATAAAATCCTTTATGTACCCTAACCTAACTAACCCAATATCTGCATAAACATGAATATAAAGTTACTACACAAAATGAATTTCTTATTGAAATCTAAATTAATTAAAATTATTTTTTTTATCTTGATTAAAATAAATCTTTTTTTAAACAAAAGCAATAAAGTAATGACTAATAAATTTAAAATTAAAAAAAAAATCTCAACTAGACCTTTTTTCTTTAATAAAAACTGATAAAAAGAAATCAACTCGACAATAATAAACTGGCACAAAGTTGTACAGTTATCACGATATACCAATAAACACTGTATATTATCACTGATATATATATACACACACGTATATATTAGATACGGGACACATAATGCACCTTGAGCTAAACACTGGTCTCCTTTTTGAACAAGTCTTCAGGTTCATTCTGTGGTACCCAAACATTTACAACACTTTCAGAATCGTCGTCCGTCGTCGAGTCTGAATCTTCCACCATATTACAAAACCCTGTTTGAGTTAAACGGTCATACTCACTCATCGACTGAGGAAGCCAGAACGCTTTTTTAGCAAGATCGTCACTCTCACTAGCTTGCGTAATAAGTTTAGAAAGCACCTTTTGTTGGTAGTTGTGGTTCACATAAGCATACGCTATTTTTGCCGGTCGGTCTTTGTACTGTTCCTCCCAACCTAAAGACCTTTGTTTTTGCATGCCACGATTTCTTGCATATTTCTCATGGGACCGGTGTTTTTTCCTATGGGTTGGGTCTGAGTGGTGGTCAGAATCATTCACTTGCTGCCGTTTCTCAAACCTGACTTGTCCATCCGATTCAGGACTTAAGAATCTGTTGTCGTGAACCTGACTATCCGACAAGATGGGACTTCTTGATCCTTCATGTCTAAGCCTGACAATGTTTTCAGGCCGAGAATTATTGCGTCTGTGTCCACGCTGTCGGCTACTGTCTGAGCTATACTCACCCGACATTGGTCGCATCCTGTGTGGACTACGAGACCCTCTAGAACTGTGGGAGCCTCGACTACCCGGGCTATGCACACGGTCCCCGGAATGGGGTCTGTAACGTTTTGGACTTTGCATACGATTGTAACACATCCCAGAATTGTCAAATGAAGAAGAAGGTTGATAACTGATTCCAGAAATATCATACGGTGCTGGCTGGTAACTAATTCCTGAACTGTCATATGCAGTGGGTTGGTAACTGATACCGCGACTATTAAAAAAAACTGGTTGGTAGCTTATTCCCGAATTATCGAAAGTAATAGGTGGGCGCATCATAACTTGCCCTTTTGCTGCCATGTGACTAGGTAATCCAACAGGCATGTGAATCTGTCGAACACTTGGTGGCGGATCGCGAATGCAGTGATCACTAACTTGGCTCTGTCCATCGAAATCCCGCAACCGGGGCACAGAGCCGTCGCGAAGCATGAACTCACTACTAGGACTAGACTGCACGGTCCCCGGCTTGCAGCCGTTCTGTGTGGGCCGTGGAAGAGTGTTGTTGCGTGGATTCACAGGCTTGAAAGCACTGGGATGAACCCCTGGGTTCCCTAGGGAGCAAGCACTCGGGGATCGGTTGTGCTGAGGTAGACTAGCAACAGCAGGAGATGCTGAATTACAATGCGGGCTCTCTTGGCCCGGTTCAGGAGTCTTAGCACCACCTACAGGTGTCATTTGGTTCCGGTCCATAGGGGGCCCATTAAACACTGGGGCATTATTCTGCGTATTCACAGGCATATTATTTGCATTGTGGGGGGTCCTCTGGGACTGGTTGGACCCTGAGGAAACATTTTGTCCCTTCTGGGAGTTTTTGGTCTGAATTTGGATCTCTATACTCAGATGGGTATTTGCTTCGCTGCTTGTACCCTGACTAAGATGCTGGTTGAAGTCAGAAGCGGACATATTGTCCGTTAGGCTACTGTTGATATCTCTGTTCACATCTTTGTTCATTATTTTTGACTGGTTGTGACGGTTCTTGTCCCAGAACCGCTTGGCAGCACCATTTTGTTTTTGGTTGTAAAAATGAGGAAAACTAGGATCTTGTATGCTACTACTTACTATAGACCCTTCTTTAGATGAATTAGGCACTGGAATGAGGTTTAGATTCGACTGTTTGCTGGGAGTATTTTTCATGTTATAAGCTTTAGTGATGTTTGATGATTTCTGCGAGTAAGTGGTCGACAGATCCATGTTACTGTTGCTCTTGACAACATTGCCGTTAGCAACAGGAGTTATTGTTGTCGGTGGATCGGAGGTGTTCACAGGAAACGTGTACACTGGTGTTGGCACACATCCAAAGAACCGTTTCCAACTAAGACGAGAATCTTTTCTCGTCAGACAGAAAAAGCATACCATAAACACTCCCAACAGAGCAGTCATTACTCCATACAAGTAACTAAAAATCATCTCCTGATAGGGGATAATTGACCTGAAAGGCTTAGCCACTGCAAACGCACCACAAACCCATGCTACGATGTATAGAAATAACGTTGCAACCAATGCGCGTAACTGAGTTATCGGACGACGTTCCTGATCGAGGATGCTCCGTGTAGATTCTGCATCATCATCGTCGTCGTCATTCAGACGTGTCAGTGACTGAGTCTCGAGATTGGTGTCAGGCTGGTTCGGAACTAGCTCTATCTCGTTGACGTGCATTTCCTCGGTTTCATCAGTTTCGTTCAGTGTGCTGGAAGCTCCTCGGATCACACACGATATTCTCATGAAGAAGATTAGGTTTAGAACTACTAGCAGAGCAACCGGCCCGTAGAATGCTCCAAGACTCGGTTCCCAGTCTAGGAAACAACTGAAAACACAAAGAACACGTTTATGTTTTATATATACTGAACAGCAAAAGAAACACAAATTTAATTTGCAATGTTAGATTGAATAAATGTTAACAATATTTTGACTTGGGCTGCTTTGCTTACTGGAGGCATGTGCAGAGAAGTGTAAAGCATGCACAGCATGAGTTTTATGAATTTTTCATCTAATTTGATTAAACTGAATCTGAACAAACGTTTGTATTTCATTTGCTGTTCAGTATAGTTTAAAATTGTGTAAAAAATTTTTTTTAAATGTACCAGAAACAGGGGAAATAATATATTAACAGGGCCCACAGAGTGTAATTGAAAGTGCGGGGGGAGGGGAATGGGGGGGGAGAGGAGTGAGCGAAACCACTGTAATGTAGATGACCAAATGCCAGCTCCATTCCTGCAGGGACCCTCTCATACTCTGAAAACTCTCTAGAGTTTAACCACTTTATTTTGTCAACGAATTAGAAAATATTTTTATTCAGCAAAAAAATAAAATTTAGTGATTTTTTTTATTAGTTGCTTCCTAAAAAGATAAGATAGAACTTTAAGAAAAACAAGGTAGGGAGAACCATCCCAATATTAAGTTATGCAGATATTCCTTCCTCTAAATCCCCAGCATTTTAAAACCAACTTAATAGATAAAGGACTATTTTTGTAACCAGCACATCAGTTGTAGATTGACGTCCACACAAAAGTTTGACTTAAGGTTTGTTTTTGTGAAACTGTGTTGTGAAACCCTGACACTTACTAATCCATTCCTGAGTAATGATTCATGTTCACTGCCGCAGTGATACCACAGATGATGATGGGCACACCCCAGCCAAGGAAGTAAAATCGTAAGATTGGTTTCGGTGGAAGTGGCATCTGTACTGGCTCAGGGGGAGGTGAAGGTGGTCGCTCTGCTTTTGTGAATTTCTTAAACATATTGCTACAATAAACAGAAAGATTATTTTAAAATAATTATTGTTTTCATCAACATACTGCTACATTTATTTTGGTTTCTTTTGTTTAATTTCACCACTGGAGCCTATTGGTTTATTAATCATCGGCTACTGGATGTCAAACATTTGGTTATTTTAAAATGTAGTCAAATGTAATCCAGCTTCCAGTGGGTTTTCAATCACTGACATTAGCTTGACAGTCCTACCGCTGGACCACCGAGGCTCACATATTGTTAGAATAAACATGCAATAATTACAAATAATTATCCTTTTTCCTGAACTCATTACAAATAATGTTAAAATAAACAGAATAGTTTAAAAAATTATTCTATTTTCCTGAACTTATTAAAATAATACATAATTATAAATAATTATCCTATTTTCACAAACTTATTAAACATATTTTAAAAATAAAATTTCATAATTACTCATAATTATCAACAAAAACATATTAATTATAAAAAATCCTGTTTAGGCCTCAAAATACAAAGAGTGAGCCTCAGTGGTTCAGTTGTAGGACATTGGACTCTCAAAACCCATTGGAGGCTTGCTCACACTTGATTTATGTCTAAATTACCGAATGTCTCACATCAAATAGCCGTTGATTAACAAATCAATAGTGGTGTCATTAAACAAACAAAATACAAAGTGATCAAGAATATAATACAAATTTGTGTTGACCTAGTTACAGTATATTCCCTATTTAACACCCCCTCCCTAATTAACACCCATCGGCCATCTTGCAAAATAAAAATAATTTACCCCAGCATAAATCCAGTATCGTGCCATAGTATCCAAAGTATGTAATGAATGCACACACTAGTAATCTATATCGCACAAAATATTTAACAGTTGAAACATGATTTCAAACTATCGTGAACTCAATAAACTCCAAATTCTCAAAATGAAATGCCCCTTAGGGCATTAAATAGGGAATATATGGTAGCTGTACTTACTTGGCAGTGATGGTGATCCAGAAAATAGCACACAGAGTGAGGTAGTGGATGCAGATGCCAGCCACCTGACAGGCAAGCTCAAGGTCGGTGCGGTTGATGCCCATGGTGAACGCGACGATTAACATCAAAATACTGATACAGATGTTGATCACAGAGTGTTTCATTTTCTTGGGGATGAAAATCATTCTGAAAGAAAACAACATTTACGTGATTTTTATATTAACCACATACAATTAACACTATCAAATTCACAATGTGTTCTCTCAGGCACATGTGGAAAAAGGTTTTGTATGGTGTGATCCATAATGTAAAAAATAACATGTGATCTGATACCACAACATTGCCTGATCAACAACTTGCATCACGAACATATTTTAAAACAGTTTAAATATTAAAAATATTGAGGATGTACTCCAACATTAATTTCAAATAGAAAAATAAATATATTTTAAAAATTGTGAATATGATAAATTTAATGAAAACTGGGCTGAATGGCTTAATCTCTTTGTTTAAAGATTTGTCAAAACATTAGTGTTATTAATCATTAGTAGTAGTATTAAATGGTATATTTTGATTAGTATTATTTGGTATTTTA
>JAULBS010080921.1:0-19174 GCA_032355785.1 Symmetromphalus regularis | reverse complement strand
GATATTGCCAGGGATTGGTTCTGAGACACGCACGGGCTGTCACTGCACGTGTTGACTGCTGGGGTTAGGGTGGGGTGACCATGGGTTCCATCACTTATACTGGTGAGCTGGGTTTGTTTGCTTAATGGTATATTGCCAGGAATTGGTTCTAAGATTTTTAGCAACCCAACATGTTAGAAAAGAAAAAAAAAGAGTAGTTTAATCATTTGATAATCAACGCTATTAGGTGTTCAAACACGTGGTGTTTGTGACTCATGGTTCATAAAAGAAACCCGCTATCGCAACATATGCTACTATTTCCGATTATCGGCAAAGTATGGTTGGGATTCTTTACCACAGAGCTACGTTCTATGCCTTGATTGGGATTCGAACTCAATGCACCACCGATTGTATCAGTACATGTAATTTGTACAGTTTAACGGAAACATTTTGACATCTGTTTTTTATTTCAAATATTTAAAAAAAAAACCCAGTTTTTTTTTAATAATTAAAAGAAGGAACGAAAAAAATAATGAATGAAAAAAGAATGAATGAACGATAGATAGATAGATAAACCTCAGTAATGCTCCCAGTTGGTCCAAATTCATAGCTCTGCAGGAATAGTACCCAAGGGTAGGACATGTACAGCGACTTGTGTTCCATTCAGAATGTGATATGAGGCAGCAAGAAGAACATTACTCATTCATTGATAAAATATGCCAAGGGCGAATCCACATATGTTTAAGGGGTCGAAAAATACAAAAGTAAAGTTTGTTTTATTTAACGACGCTTCTTGAGTACATTGACTTTTATCTTATCGGTTATTGGACGTCAATCATATGATAATTCTGACTTCTTTTTTTTGGAGGAAATCCGCTGCCGCCACATAGGCTACTCTTTCCAATAAGCAGCAAATGATCTTTTATATGCACCGTTCCACATACAGGACAGCACATACCACGGCCTTTGGTGAACCAGTTGTGGATCACTGGTTGGAACGGAAAATGGCCCAACTGCAAATGGGTCCACTGAGAAGGATCTATCCGACGACGGACAGTTTCACAGGCGGACACCCTTCCGTTTAAGCTATATCACGCTCCTTCGAAACATTCAATCTAGAAATTTTTAATTTGGTTGGTAGGTTGTATTTATTTTCGTGCTTATATCCAATTAAGGTTCGAGTACGCTGTGCTGGAAACTCGCTGCCGCCACATTAATGCGGCCACTCTTATCGATAAAAAGCAAGGGATCTTCTATATACACTATCCCACAGACAGGATAGCACAAACCACGGCCTTTGATAAACCAATTGTGAACCACTGGTCGGTGTGAGTGGTATACACCTACCCACTGAGCCTTTGCGGATAACTCACTCTCTGTTGGAGCCGATACTGAGATTAAAAATCCCATGCCTCGACTGAGATTTGATCCCAGTACCTACCAGCCGTGATACCGACAGCGTATAGAAATGTAATATTAAAAGCCAACATATATTTATAATGAGGAAAACAAACAAAAAATGATGATCTAAAATGGTGCTTTGGTCCCCCGGACCTCCACTGGATCCGCCGAGCTCGCGGAAACTCGCCTCTGGTAAAAACCGACAACACTAAGTACTGCCTTGTATGCTCACTTGAGGGTGTCATTTAGACTCATGCCAGTTTACGACGCCCCGCCCATTTCATTTACAGTGTCGCCAGTTCAATTTACGGCCGAGGGCACCCGTGTTCCGAGTTTGAGTAGCTTGTCAGTTTCGATCAATCTCTGGTCCGATCGCACGCAGTTTATAGACAGCGAATTACCTGTTTGTGTTCGGACGTCTCTCCGATGATTATCATCCACGTTTCTTTAATAAGAGTAATTGTAGATTTCGTGTGCTGTTTGCGACAACACATCAATCGTCATTCGAAATGTTTACTATTTTAAATGTAGGTTTGTGTAAATTATCAGGTTTTGTCTTTTTATCGTTTTGTAATGTATAAGTGGATGTGGTTTTTTTTTTATAATGTATGTATATATATATATACAGTCAAATTTGCCTTAAGAAGATATCCAAAGAAGTAAGAAAATGTGATATTTTATTAAAGGTAGCTGCTTAATACACAGTAACGTATGACGGATTTTCAAAGTGGGGGAGGGGGGGGACTGATTTTTATAGGTGTATAAAATATGTTGTGCCTTTTATAGCGATTCTAGCATGATTTCGGTTATTACTTGAGACATTTTTAACCATATTAAAAACAGAGGAAATAAATGAGGGACTGAAACCCCATAATCCCCCCTCCCTCACGGCTCCTACGGTCCTGATATATTAGTTGATTTAGGAATAAAAGGAACCTGTTACTTTTTTTAATAACGGACAAAATATAAGTGGTTAATTTTGACTGAAATAGTTCATGTTGTTATTGTCATTCTATTCTCCTGGGAATAGTTATGTTTCACATGAAGTTATAGCCAATGATAGAGGCTTCTTTATGGTGTTATTGTCAAACTATTCTCCTGGGAATAGTTACGTTTCACATGAAGTTATATCCAATGATAGAGGCTCCTTCGTGGTGTTATTGTCATTCTGTTCTCCCGGGAATAGTTATGTTTCACATGAGGTTATATCTAATGATGGAGGCTCCTTCATGGTGTTATTGTCAAACTATTCTCCTGGGAATAGTTATGTTTCACATGAATTTATATCCAATGATAGAGGCTCCTTCGTGGTGTTATTGTCAAACTATTCTCCCGGGAATAGTTATGTTTCACATGAAGTTATATCCAATGATGGAGGCTCCTTCATGGTGTTATTGTCAAACTGTTCTCCCGGGAATAGTTATGTTTCACATGAAGTTATATCCAATGTTGGAGGCTCCTTCATGGTGTTATTGTCAAACTGTTCTCCCGGGAATAGTTATGTTTCACATGAAGTTATAGCCAATGATGGAGGCTCCTTCATGGTGTTCATTAATTTTTAAAATTTGTGTCCTCTTCCAGTTCTGTTATTCTTTTCCACATGACATTAAATTCCACCTGGAGTATTTTATTCACGGAACATAATTATTATCGTCGCTGGCAATAATATAGTCCATGCTTATGTTGGGGGGTGGGGGAGGGGTCGTTAGACAAACAAAACAAAATCATGCTTATGTAAAATAAATGTATGTCAGTGGAGTAAGGGAGGTGGCGAAAAGTGGATGCACACACAGACACATACATATATTTGCATTAGAAAATGAATAAATATATATGAAAAATCAAAAGGCCAGTGTATGTTGTCTGGTACTTAAGCTTAAATGTAAAATTGTTAATAAAAGTCTCTATTCTCAGTCTCTGGTGGTCTATTTGTAAGAATTGAATAAATATGAAAGTAATATTGTTTAGTATTACAGTATAATAAAGTTGGGATTTTAATTTGATTTTGTTAAGGTCATCTATACCAATCTTAGTATCTGAGATAATTACCTACTGCTTGAAGAAAAATAAAATAAAATGAATTTTGTTATCACATATTTTCAGTTTTTCTTTGTGACGGTTCACTCATATTCAGATGTAACATCAAACACAAATGACAATCTATTTAGTCTGTGATGGGGAAAGACTGTTTAATAACATAGGTTAATAAGCGGCGGTTTTGACAAATGCGCCGTATTTGTGACACATCAGGCGCGGTTGCAGAAATTCTGAAAGGGTGGTCCAAAAGTGGTGGGGAAATGGTTTTCACGTTCTTCTTCTTCTGACCCCCTGGAAGCCCCTGGATCCGCTACTGCACATGGTTTACAGAAGAAACCCGTTACAACATTAATCTACTCTTTCCAGTTAGCAGCAAAGTGTTCTTTTATAGAGAGGGATCCCATAGAGAGATCGGTACATAAAACATTTGTTAAACCAGTCGTGGATCACTTATTGGAATGAAAAATAGTCAAATGGATCCACAGAACAGTGATGGAAAATGCAGTTCGGGCTATTTTCAGTTCCAACTAGTGGTCCACAACTGGATTTTTCAAAGGCCGGGATATGTGTTGTCCACTTTGTGGGGCAGTGCATATAAAATACCCCTTACTGCTTATCGGAAATAGTAGCCTATGTGGAGGCAGCGGGTTTTCTCTAAATACATATGTCAGAATTACAATATGATTGATGTCCAATAGCTGATGGAAAGATTAAAATTAATGTGCTCCAGAGGCGTCGTTATATATATATTTTTTTAAAGTGATGGAAAACGAACAAAGATCGCCATCACAGAAAAGCATATTTAAGTATGCGACCATCTCAGGTAACTGTCGCTTAAATGACCTAAAACCGTTTGTGTCGATACTTTTATTTGTTTAAAATTCTGTGTCCTGTCCTCTCTCTTTCTTTCAAACTAACGTAAGGGAGATTATCCAAATCACAAATTTAAAGAAGCTGGGCCCGTGTTTATAAAACTGAACTCAGATTAACTTGACATGCCATAGAAATACGTAAATGTGCACTGCCATAGCTGCACAAAGTGGCAGTTCTCCAAAAAGATATTTGCGTTGAAAAGTATTACATTTAAAAGAGCATAATCAGTTACATGCACACAACAAATGATTATCAATTAAAGTGATTTACTACCAGAAATATAACTTCATCAGGAAATACAATGTATATTTTACATGTAGCACTTAAAAGATAGTTCGTCAGGAACTAGGTGCAGTCTTGCTAATGTACATTATACCTATTCTTAAAGGTGTGCTGGACAGGAAGTGGGTGCAGACTTATTGATAAATGTATTGAAATATAATAACCATACATTGAATTAAATGCAAAAAACACATTACTGTCATTTAAAGTGATTTATTAGCACATTTAATATGACATAAAATATGACCTTCCACGTCGGGCCCATCCTGAATGAGAACTTTTATAGAATAGATATATTTATTGCTCAGATGATCTTATCTTTGTTTTTCTTTTTATTAGAATTTTCAGTTAAAACAAATTGTTTTCGCTAGTATATTATGTAATTAGGAGAGGGCCTCGTAATTTGGATAACTTGTTGTCAATCCTTTTGTGTATGATTCATATGCAATAAAATATATTTCAATCAATAGAATATATTTAAATTGTACACTGTTATGTTTTGATTGCATAATGTTAAACGTTTGATATTGTGCAGTTTATTACGTTAAGTTTGTAAGGCTTGATCAATTTGAAGTTGTATCATAAATATATGTAAATAAAATGGAAAATGACGGCGCTAGTAATTTGGTAGTGTCCCTATAAAATCTCGTGTTCAGACTAAAGGTTTTAAAAGGGTAAAACATAATATGAATTAATCAGTTTGTAAGTAAATAAAATGCCGTAAAATGAATAAAAAAAATATAATCATTCATTTAATTTCCTTATATCCACGTTAATCAAAACGTTAATTTTCACTTCAAGTAAGCAGGGGCGTTGGAATGAAATTTATATTGGGGGAAGGGACTGCTCCGTTTTTAAACATAATTCAACGATGAATAAAAATATATATTTATGGGAATATGTAGTAGATATATATAGCCCACCCCACCCCTTTTTCCGGCTCCAACGCTCCTGTGTATGTATATCTAAAGCAGAGATAAATTATAAAAGAGACACAAATAAAAAGTGTCAAATAAAATGCATACTAGTATTTTCTTTAAGCTGAATTCCTCATGTATGTATTATATAAATATTAAATTACTAGGGTTTTCGACTTTTTCATAAAGTAATGGAATACTGTATTCACTCCAGTCTGTAATTAAACATGTTTTATTCAATTTTCAAAAGAAAATATTGAAGGGAGACAAAGCCGGTATACCATAATTTCTTAACTTCTGTTTGAGCCTGTTTGTGAAAGATTTGACAAAACGTCGTCTAAATAAGTCAAACTGTACACCTTTCTGGTTATCCAAAATATTTATATTCAAAATTTTTAAAAAATATTTTTCAGGTAGTTGTTAATAAAATATGACAACACCCAAAGCAAAGTGTAGTAAGACAAAAGGCAATGTAGGTTGTTAGTTGCGGAATGTAAGCATGCACAGCGGTGGACCGCTTGTGACAGAGTCTAGCAAACTGAACTAAATCTTTCTGGCTGTACCCATACGGCGAGCAAATTGTGCGCTCACCCAGGGTGGTCCGGCGCCAAGCGGCTCCATTCGGCCTGTGGCATTTCAGCTACAAACACAGGGCAGAGAAACAGGCTCAATAAGAGGGTACACCGGGACCTAGCTCTGATGTAGCTTCCCTCTGATAGGCGGTCGGACTGATTCCTTTCAAAGGGTTTTCGTTTTTGTCACTGATCCCACTGGTGTAACAAACGCCGTGGTATGTGCTGTTCTTTCAGTAGAAAAGTTCATATAAAAGACTTGCTGTTCTTTGAAAAGAGTAGCTTATGTGGAGATAAGTTTATTCTGTAAACTATGCGCTACAAATATATGACACCTAATAGCAATGATTTATATATTTTTTTTAAATAATAATACCTATAAACCACTCTTCATCCAACCACTACCTTACCCCTCTATATGTTTTCCGTTCCTTCCCTGGATACTCTACATTACTTCAGTAGCAACTTATTTATTTTTGTCCAGTAGATATATTTACTAATGTATGGACGTTTATCTTAATTTCTACAATAAACTCACTTACTAGTATATTGAAAACAAGGTCAAACTGTATACTCAATTTAACATTACCGCACCCCTCCCACGGCCATTGTTTCTTATATGGTTCTGTTTCCACCCTAGGGTATCCCACGTGACTTCACTAACACTATCCACCCGTTATTATCTAATAATTATCGAAATATTACCTTTTCAAAAAAATAAATGTTCAACTTTTATATTCTTTCTCATCTTTCCTCTGACCTTCTAATATGTTTTCAGTTCCTCCCCTGGGACTTGACTAGTACCTTACCTGTTATTATCGAGTACTTATTAATACATTAGCAACCTGCTCGAGCGTGTGGCGGGAACCTCACTGTATGCACGCGTTTGATCACGTCAGTGTGTGGGGGCTTCCCGTCTGCCAATCACGGGGTAATTATATCCGCTAACCCAGGCGCTAATAAACAAACACACTTATCGTCACATCTAGACTATCCCACACAAACTGTGGTGTATATATATATATACAGAAGGTTCGTATCGTATTTATTTAGGCGTTGATCTTGCTAAAATAAAAGATTAGCACAAGAAATAATATGTGATGCCCATACCCATTACACTTAAACTTACCATCGCAATAGCAGGCGCGGATGCAAGATTTCTGAAAGAGGGGTTGTCCAAATGGACTTGGGAAAATGGTTTATTTTCACGTTCTTCTACTCTGAAAAAATATATTTTTTAAATTCTAGAAAAGGGGGCTCCAGACCCCCTGGACCCCTCTGGATCCGCTACTGAACAATTATAGTGTGGCATCTATTTGTGTGATGAAAAATAATATTAATTATGATTTAACTGTACTTTAGGTATCAGGGTATGAAATTAAAATGGAAAAGCCTGCCACTGTCCGTTATTATACTAAGATGTCAGTTAAAATGGGTCAACATTATAGTTATCTGTTTATTTAACGACCCCCAGCATAAAAGGACACATCGGCTATTGAGAGAAACATTACGTTTTTAAATTATCAATTAAATTATTAATCTTAAATTGTCATAAATACGTAAAGAAAAATTCCTTCTAGTCAGAACATTTTAATAATTTTTAACATGAGAGAGTGAAACGATCATTTACTGACACATTTGCCTTTCTAAGTAAATCGTATGCGTTGTAATTAATATAGATCAAAAGTCACTAAGATCGTTTAGTCAAAATTGTTTTGCAGGACCCTAGACGTAAAATCATTACAATACAAGTTTGTACCGTTATTCGTGGTATTATAAAATAAAATCTTCCTGCTGGGTTCAACAAGCAATGTGATAATTATGAATAAGAAAACTATCAGTTTCAAAACATCTACTAATTAATCACGCATTAATCGACTGTTATTCAAATGATCGTGAATCACGCACATTATAGATGTAACCCTACTCGTGCTTCGGTGTAAACCACCGCGTCTCTCATTTCTGCTCCGTCGCCTTCTAACAAACACGACTGTTACGCGGCGGTATGTCACTATATACCAACACTGACTGGTGCAACGACAGGACCGCCAACCCAGCCATACTACGCATACTTTGATGGCACGACGTTGCAGTATTGGCGCCTGCTGTACTTACGAAACCTCCATTCCAAAATAAACTAATCAGGCTCGCCTCTTGTCTGCCTGTCTCTTTAGAACATAGCCTGCTTTTTTGGCGAGTTTATTGATAACAAATGTGTGGAAAATATGACAAAAGAAGAGTACATATAACGTAAAGAGCCGGGATATACCCCCGGTCAGTAAAAACCGTTTTTGTGTACCTTTGCGTTATATCTGCGCCATTATCAAACAGCATCAGGCGACCGTCGCATATTTAACACACAATCCAGTGGCGACAGTAAGCGACGATTTTTCTCACACAACTTTGTCAATCAAATTTGTAGGCGTGGCTTAAATATAAACGATTATGACTTTAGATAGGTTTTCAGAACTTTTAATTATGATTATAAAAAGACAAACTAATTTTAAAGCATACGTAAAATGTATTTTGTGACGTATATGATAAAGACGCGTATTAATACACACAACGTCGTTGTTATATCGTATTGTTTAGTTGCGAGTTGTATTTTTTTTCTTTCTTTTTTATATCGCGTACGTCTATCGATTCTTTGTGTGTAAAAGACACTTCCTTTAGATATGCGGCGTTAAAGCGTAATAAGCCCCGCCTTATTTTAACAACGATTGGTCACCTTTTGGTGTCCGTCCAATGGCAAGGAAGCCAAAGTTCAGACAGACAAGAGCAACTTCTAAACTGACAATCAGCGACCACATGTAGTTTTGTGAAGCCGATTGCCAAACGTAATGCAAAGATAGGGTCACATTAGACTTTCTCATGATTTTCAACGGCTCAAACACCAATTCCATAATGGCGTATAACCCCTTTCTACTCCACAGGCCTACGGATTATGGCATGGGGTCGTTGCTGTCACAGTCCCCTTTCATGCCGGGTATGGCGTTGCAGCCGCCGGGACTGACGGCGTCACTGCTTCCGAAATTACAACACAGCATGGGGCGGTCACCCCTGACCCCCGCCGGTTTGATGCCCCACCCAGACCATTTCAGATCGCTGAGGGGTCTGGAACCCCCAGAGGCCGACGTGCATGATGATCCTAAGGTTGAACTAGATTGCAAAGAATTATGGGAGAGTTTTCACAAATTGTCTACTGAAATGGTGATCACAAAGTCAGGAAGGTGAGTTATGAATTTTATATTTATATAATAATATAATAAATATGATATAAAATAGATATAAATAACCTTAAGAGTTTGTAAGCTGAACATACGTGTTTTTAATTATTATTGGTAATACGGGCATAATGTTATGTAAACAGTATGAATACAAACGATAAATCAGGAATCTCATCATAATGGAAATCATTTTATCTGAGATATTATAAAAATATATTAATGTTCTTTAAATCTTATTAAAACAAAGCTAATTAAGAAAAGCTATTTTTATCACAATAACCAAATTTGGAGCCTTATATATTTTGTAACTTTGTTACACAATTATGTTAAAATAATTAATTTAATAACACACTGCTCGACGAAACAGTAATTGTACTCTACCTGTATCAAAGTTCAGTAACTGTGTTTCCATATTACACAAAATTCAGTCATTTTGTAACGAAACCGCTGAAAAACAAGCAACTGTGTATTATCAAAGTGCACAATTAGTAATGTTGTAGACAAATTTATTTAACTTATACTTACAATGTAGACATGTTTTACTTAATTTTGTTAATATAAAAAATAATTAGTAATAACGTTTTAGTTAAAATATGTTTTTATTTATGTTTATTCTAATTTGTAATGGCGATGACTCAGGGCTCCATATCATGGCCAAAACATAATTGGGACAATAAAAACAAAAATCACAATTCTATTCAAATTACAGTTATAAATACTGTATCCAAATTAAACAAAATTAGCAGTTTTACAAAATGGTGATCTACAAGAAATAATTAGCATTCATAACATGAATTTTTAATATTGTTGTGTCATTTAAAACATGACATTTTTAAAACATGAATTTATTTATTTTTTTAATATTGTTTTGTCATTTAAAGCTTGAAATTTAAAAAACGAATACATTGTATTGTTATTCATAAAAAGAAATACAAAATAAAATAAATATTTATATTTAATATTAAAATGACGTTGTAAATCACACTAGAAGCCGATCAGAATGCTACACTAATTTCTGTTTATTCGCGTTATTTGGATAACAGCATTCCACGGTCTGATCTATATGTTATATAATAAATGACGCGTCACAGAAAATCATGTCATTCTGAATTAGTGATATTTTCCAACAGAGGTGAAACAGTTTATCTCTCTTTATGTATACACAGACGTGTTCTTGTAAGTCTAATAAGGCTTAGCTTAGTAACTGACACATATGTGTATAAATATTGATGTCTCACCTTGTATATTAATTATGATTAATATAGACTAAAATAAAATACAGATAGACACACACACACGGATATATTTTATTTGGGACTCACCTTGTATGATATGATTAATAAAGAATCAAACATAATATAAAACAGGACTTTACGAGAGCCTATAAAAATATGTAATAAATTTGTAAACACAACAGTAATAAATTTAATAACCTTATTATTCATTAATATATTCATATATATTTATTAAAGGAGCTTACGTTAGGTTTGGGGTATGTGCTTTTGTTGCTTCGCTTAAAATTCATTTTATTTTATTACAAATATCGGGAAAGCATGTGTTAAAATGTAAAATCAATACTCTAAAAATTATAAGCAATGTGTAATTTTAATGGTATAAAAATTAATTTCTGACAATACAATGTCCATTAACTATGGTTAGTGCCTTTAATGACTTCTGTTGTTTTGTTCATAATTATCATAAATAATTAATTTAGTGATTTAGTGAGTGTTTATATTTGCGTTCTATTCAAACAAAAAACAAATAATAATGTAATATTTTTATTTCCATGTATATAACATTGTGTTAAAATGTATTGGAAATTTTAAGTTAGCAATATAAATGAAAAATCAACTCAAATTATTTTTTTAGAAATATCACTTTTTTTAATATTAAATTATCTGAACTACCCGATATTCCATTTTAATAGGTTTAATTTTTTAATGAATATTATTATTATTATTATCATTATTATTATTATTTACAGTACTAGTACTAGAAGTACTATTTGTTTATCATTACTAATTAGTATTATTGTCTAACTTGCCACATTTAAAAATATTAACCTTACTATATATATTGTTATGTATGAATCTGTGTAAATTTTAACAAATGCGTTTTATTTGTTTCAACGCTATTTCTACTAATATACATAATGAAAATTATAATTTTCACACAAGACATGTCCTATTTATAATATAATATATATTTAATATAAAATTGTAAAATTTCTTACAATTTAAATTTTTGTTGAAATCAATAAATACACTAGAAATGACTATACAATGCATGTTTTACCATCAAGTGTTACTTTAAATACTTTGCGTTGTTTGTGTATAACGATGATCATATATTTATCATTAAAAATATGTCCTATTTACCTTCACCTGCCCTTGGTTGCGTAGTGATACTGGAATCAAATCTCCGTCAAAGCAATGGATTTTTAACCCTGAGTGATTGGCCTAAAATTGATTTGTCAAAGACCGTGATATGTGCTGTCCTGTTTGTGGGAAAGCGCATATATAAAAGATCCCCTGTCGCTAATCGGGAAGAGTAGCCTAAGTGGAGATAGCGGGTTTCCTCTAAAGACCATGAGTCACCGAATACCATAGAAAAACACCTAATATCCGCTGAGGTGTCGTTAACCAAACAATCCATTGCCTGACCCCCATTTACCGACCTCCCCCCTCCGATGTCCCTTGCCGTTCCTTAAAATTATTGATTAGCAACTGGTTACGAATACGTGAAAATAAAATAAAATGCCCCTGTAGAACAGTAGATAACTTTTTTCATTGGGGCGTGGGGGTCCAAAAACATTTCTTTAAAAGGAAGGCAATAAGGCAATAAATAGTTATTTAAAATTATTAAATATGTATTTTTTTTTTTAAAGTTATAATTTAATGAATGTGGATGCAACTATCTCCACCTACACCTACTAGCTAGTATCGACCCGGACCTGTTTGTGAATCATCACCTTTTCATCCCTGGGGGCGTTGGAACCGGGGCCTGTGGGGATTCGGAGGGCTTCAGCGCCCCCCGCCCACCCCCAATAATTCCCATAAATATGTTCCTTATTAATCGTTGAATTATTCACCAGCAAATTCTGATGTTCAGAAATGGGATCAGCCCCCCCCGTCCCCCGTATGAATTTCGTTCCAACGCCCTTACACACATAACAAATCACTTCCTCGAAATCGTAGATCCAATACTGGTTATCCAGGTGTGAAAACATTCCAAAAAACCCGGCGTGTAAGACGACAATAACAGTTACTCAACAGCATCACAACGTCTAAAGAAACGTTATACTAATAAATATTTATGACTACGTAAAAGACTTTTAGCATGCACTTGATAGTTTACATGTTTATGGGTAAAGAATTGCACAGTGTATGGTGTATACTATATTTGTACAAGGCGTCAATGTATCCGGTTAGTGTGTACGCAAATTGTATGGTGGTTTCATGGTTTGGGCTCGTGTTATGAAAATTTTATAATCTGGACTGGTAGCTTTAAATAAAAGTCAATATTTTTTATGCCTGAAATGTATATGACCTTAAAAATTGGGTTAAGTTTTAAAGGAGTTGAACCTAGTTGTGAGAAGTGTGTCTATTTCATTTTACTTGGTTTCTTATGTGTGATACATTTCACTCATATTTTTAACTAAATAATTCTAACACACATTTTGACTGATTCTTCATTGTAAAGTAGGAAATAATTAGTAGATGAATTTCAAAAAATTTGTAGAAATTCAGATTGTATTGTGTTACGTGTGTTACTTTTGTGAAATTGGCCAGTGTCTAATTTGAACGGTACAAAAACCCTATTAAAAACCAGTGGAATTAATAGGGTATTATAGGCTAACGTAATATTTTCCCTACTTGTCTATTTAGTATGATGGGGTAATTGGTATTAATAAGTAGTACCGCCCTCCTACACACACACACACACACACACACACACACATAAACATACACATGCATACACTTACACACATAAACATACACATGCATACACTTACACACATAAAAATACACATGCATATACTTACACACATAAACATACACTTACACACATAAACATACACTTACACACATAAACATACACTTACACACATAAACATACACTTACACACATACACATACACATGCATATACTTACACACATAAACATACACATGCATATACTTACACACATAAACATACACTTACACACATAAACATACACATGCATACACTAACACACATAAACATACACATTCATATACTTACACACATAAACATACACATGCATACACTTACACACATAAAATACACATACATACACTTACACACATAAACATACATACACTTACACACATAAACATACACATACATACAATTACACACATACACATACATACACTTACAGACATAAACATATGCACACACACACACACACACACACACGCATATACACGCGCATACAAATACATACACAGACATACACACACACACATACATACACACATACACAAACATACACAAATACGCACGCTTATACACACCACGCACGCACACATACACACAAACACGCACGCATACACGCACCACGCACGCAGACTTACACAAACACGCACGCACGCATACACACACCACGCACACATACATACACATACATACACACATATACTTGTTTAGACCGAATGAAAATGATATGAACATTTAGAGAGTAATACAGAATAACCATTATCTTGTGAATTATCGTTTTAATGTTGCATTTCATACAATGGTCAACATATATTGTATATACCTTTCACTTGTTTGAAAATAACTTATATACATGTACATGTCAATCGCCGTCAGTATAACTGAAATTGTTGATTTCTGTAAATACAAAATGTTGAGTGGTCTCAATAACTTATACTGTATTGACAAAACTAATTCTTTTCACTACTATTATATCAGGTGGTTGAGATAAACGGTATGTTTGTGTATATTATAAATAAATATTGATAAAACGTTTGTTTTAATGTCAGAACAGTATATTATTACATATAAAATCATTATTTAATTAGTTTTCTGTTAATTAATTTCATAGTGAAGGAGACATAAATATAATATAGGAAGTTGTAAAGATATTACCCAATATTAATTTTGTCAACATTACAAATTTAATGATATTATTGAATACTTTACTAAAAGTAAAAAACAACATATGATATAGAAATTAAAGTTTGTCAACACAAATAGTGATCAATAATTTTCTAAATTAATTATGTTATTAATAGTTTGCCGATACTATATAGCAAAATAGTCTCATATGTGTAACATAATAAGCTAACATATGTTTAGCATGTGCTAACATGCGTTTGACATGTTAACCAGCACGTTTAAAATGTATTAAATATGTGAAATATGTGCTTATAATGTATATTAAACGTGTTTAGCCAAACGTAAGTCAAACATGTTTTTGTTTAAAAAAAAATCAAACATTATATGTAAATGTTGTATTTAAAAATTAATAAATGTTGGTATGTTTGACAGGTGTTGTAAGCATATATATGTAAAATAATCAAGTGGTTCACATGTTAGAAACATGTGTTTATTTGAAATATGCTTTTAATATGCTTAACATATATGCACGTTCGCCTGTTTAAATTTTAAACATAATTATGCTTATTAAAATGTTAGACATATGTGGTAATATTTGCTTGGTAATTATGATATTAATGATAGTTTGCCAACACTACTTATGATATTAATTAATAATTTACTAAAACTCCTATCATATATAAATTATATTTTGCCAACACTAATTATGATATAAATTAATAGTTTCCAAACCTCTAAATAGCATGGGTAAGTCGATTATTCAGCTCCCGGTTTATTAAAATTCTACAGCTACATTTACACTAGATCATATGTAACTCATTTTCGGCTAGTCATAAAAAAATATACACGCGTAGTAAACATGAGTTAAAACACTCATAAACTGTTATTAAGTCTTGTGAATTGAAAATGAGATAACTTTACAAAATATATTTTTTAATTAATATTTTAATTTTTGATATAAGCTATACTTGATTATGCTGAATATTTCTTCGCTTCATATTTTGACAAATTAAGACAAATTTGCGATATGTAAGTAAGATATGTAAGCGTGTCATTTAAAGAATAAATTCACTTCTTGTTTGCTTCTCTTTCTTCTCGTAAGAAAAAAGTTAAGCATGTTAAAAAAGGTGTGCTCTTGTTATATGGCGAAAATTTGCATAATAATCATGACGTCATAGTTGCGAAATCAGTCGTATTTTAATCAAATTCTTTTTGTAATATTTCTGTATCAAATTAGAAGAAATAAAGTGCACTTAAGATAAAAATTAAACTTTATCATTATAAGTTAAGATATTTTCTTGTAGTCAGACAGACAGACAGATATTTTATTTACGTTTCACCTTGTGCACCACATATTAACAATACAAAAAGAAATAAAACACGCAAAAGCACACAAACCATTCCTCGTGGAATTACGACAGACTGTACTTTATAAAATGTATTAAACCTAAAAAAAAGATATTATAAAATAGATTTCGACCACTACGTCATAATGTAATAGATATGCTTGTGGCTGGCTTGAAATCGACAGCATTACTTCATCTTTCATGAACAATTTCAGTTTTATACGTATTTTATTTATTTTTATTTTTTACAAATCCCTTGGACTTTGTTTTGTAAACAGATGTATTTTAGGTTAAGATTTTCTGAAACTTTTAATCTCAATATTTAGTTTTTAATCTCAGAATAATGGAATAACTAAATGCCAGTTATATTAGCTCAATCTAACATTACATCTGATAACATGTCGCTATACACCACATCAATGGTGTCCCCGTATCACCGAGATCAAACAGGCTGTCGTTATTATAACGCCGTTTGACTTGAAGATTAAAAGTCAAAACTATTGATTCCTTTTAACAATATCCTTGTATATCTAATATAAAAATATAGAAGTATTTCGTCATAATTATATGGAAAATGTATAACTTGGCAAAAAATCGTTTGTTGTTATTTTTTTGTGTTTTAAATAATAGGTTATTAGTTTTATAGAACGGAATGGATTGTTTATTCAACGACATCCTAATAATTAGTTTATTCAGCGGATATTAAGTGTCAAGCGTTCAATGTTTTCGATTCATGGTCTTCAGAGGAAACCTGCTATAGACACTTTTTACCGATTAGCAGCAAGGGATCCTTTATATGCGCCTTTCCGTAGACAGGACAGTACATAACACGGCTTTGGCTGGACACGTTTAAGAAAATAAATATTACGTCTAGATATTAAATATTTTGTAACAAAAATAAAACTTAATAATAATAATAAATAAATATATAAATAAACAACCAACATTAGTAATAGAGAGACTGATTTTTTAAAACAGTAAGTGAAATCAACAACGTTAAAATTTTATTATTTATAATGAATATACTTTTATGTTGTATTGAGGTAATGAGGTGAGATTTTAATAAACTGTCTGTCCGTCTGTCTGTCTATTTTTTATGACATCTTCTTTGAATGGCTTGAGAGAAATAGTGTTCTGTTCTATTATGTTAGCTTGTCGACTTTCACTGAGCAGCGTCTGATGGATTTGTAGTTGTTCTCTATAAAACATGCTTTTATTCTTCGTTATGTTGAGGCTGTTGTTTTGTTTAACAACATCACTAGAGCACATTGATTTGTTAATCATCGGCTATCGGATGTCAAACATTTATAAACTTTGATATGTAGTGTGAGCCAGTTTTCAGTTGTCTTGCGTTCAGGACAGACTAGAAAACGCGGACGCTACGTAACAATTTCACTGGTATAAAACGTTCTCGTTGGCTTTAACATGAAGCGTAAGAACTAGTCTAGCTAGCAATTTGGTCTTGAACGCAACCCAGGTATTCTGTTTAGTACTGGGCTATTTTTCGCTCCAACTAGTGGTCCACAAATGGAAAGAAATGTGCTGTCCTGTCTGTAATAAAGCGAATATAAACGAACGCATTTTATAATTTGGAAAGCGTAGCTTATGTGGTGGTAGCGAGTTTTCTTTAAAGATCTTGAGTCGCAAATACAGCATATTTGACACCTAATAGCTGCTGAATAAAACAAATGAGTAGGGATGTCGTTAAACAAACAATATTTTTTATGCTTTTGTAAAGACTCACCATATATATATATATTTTAAAATATGGTTAAATATAAAACATAGAATAAAAATAATATTATAGAGTTAATTCAGGAAATATTAAAAATAATATATACAAAAATATGTATGATGTGTATGTATGTTTAAAAAGAAAAGGAAAATCTTGAGGAAGAGTTAAAATTAAATAGGTGATTAGGAGTATTAAATATATATATATTATCATTGTCGAATAGTTAGATTAGTAAAGATAAGCTAAAAGATAGCTGAATCATAGACAAATTGTAACTGAAGGATTTATTACTATTATCATTTATTATTATTATTATTATTATTATTATTGTTGTTGTTGTTGTTGTTTCATTTTGTTCTGGGTTCACCTTAAAATTGAACACGTGTTCGTGAATGCGTGCATGTAGTTTTTAACAAGTTGTTCTTATAGAACATTTTCTTGTTGGTGGGGGGTGGGCGGGTGTAGACGGTGGCGGGAAAAAAACTGAAATTTAAAGAGTAAGATTTGTTTTGTTTTTATTATTATTATTCGTAACATCCACTTTTAGTAGATCTCTTGGATTGGTTTTATTATTCAGGTTTGACTTAAACATGCTGGTTAATAGTTCTTTTTATCGGATTTTCATAGGTAGATACATAAGTTTTAAAAGGCGACAGCCAATTGTTATTTTCCTTCAATAACATTAGGAATTAGAGCGTTGCCTACAATTTTTCCCCATTAAAATTAGAAATTAACCGACTCTTCCCTCCACCTCTTCACTTCAATATTAAATATAATAAAACACTCTTTTGACCCCTTCTTTTCAATATTTCTGGATCCGCCCTTCATATGTATTATTATTACAACATTCCTCTTAAGCCGTTGTAAGCATAGAAACCTTCTATTCACAGTAGAGTTGTTCATTTCAGTTGTCTCCTATAGCGCTGGAAGGTGTAAAGATGCTTGTCTATTACAAGTGTTCATTTCACGGCCGTAAAATGGGCGACAGTAGATTCAATTAACGCTCTGTAGATATTAAATACAGAGGAACAAATATAAACATACCGGCACGATGGTAATCATAAATAGACGACACCGTGTATTGTGTATATCCCTCGCACCTGTCACTTACACAAAGGTAGGCACCTCTGTTATAATAACGTCATCACCTTTACCTGACAAGCACCGCGCAATTAACATCTATATTGCCAGGTACATCAGTGGTGGTGTCACACCTGTAATTAGTTTCGATTCATGCGAGACAATCGTGAAAAGAGATGTCTCATGGCCACCTCTGTATCTCGCAAACTTGTCTCCAGTGTTGTAATGTTATGGGGTGATGGAACGAAATTTATATTGTGGGTGGGGGGGGGGCTCCCTTTCTGAACATCAGAATTTGCCAGCGAATAATTTAACGATGAATAAAAAATATATATATATTTATGGGAATTGCTTTTTTTTTTTTTTGAGGGGGGTTATTTACGCCTTCCCGCACCCCCTCCGGCTCCAACGCTCCTGAATGTTTCGTAAGTTTAACCTGAGGTTCGTCCGATCGATGCTAGTTTTTCACCTTTATAAACCCGACTCGTTGGCGCAGTTGTTATGTTGCCGCTCTCACGGCTGGTATGTACTTGGATCAACTCTCAGTCGAGTGAACCGGCCTCCGTGGCGCAGTGGTTAAGCTATCGGACTCGAGGCTGGTAGGTACTGAGATCAAATCTCAGTTGAGGCATGGGATT
>JAULBS010080910.1:0-19174 GCA_032355785.1 Symmetromphalus regularis | reverse complement strand
TTGACGTCCAATAGCCGCTGATAAGATTAAAAATCAATGTGCTCTAGAGGCGTCGTTAAATAAAACAAACTTTATTTGTTTACGATCGTGTCTTTATTGTGACACCAACACTCTCGAGAAATAAAGAGTCATAAAAAGATCATTAAATGTCTCCTATAGATAAAACCGTTATGACCCTCGTCACATATTTAATCTCACGTTACACCTTGTCTTACCTGCCAGGTGTGTGCCGGATCATCTACGTATCGGGTTAAAGGTGGATTACGGGTGAGAATAGAACCATGTTAATAGTATTAACTAGTTTTCACTTCTTTTTTTTTTAAATCTGTTTTTCTTTCGATAGCTTATTCTTGATAGAACAAGGACAACTCTCTTTGTAAACATCATTTGTACTTTCACTGAAGGGAACTAGTGGAGTTGTGCTTTTCAGCCTTTCATATTTAGTCTGGTAATGTACTTTTTACAATATCTTTAATAATTTATTGTTCAGTGTTATTACCATACATTGTTGTAGTTTTTTTTGCTTGCAATAATTATTGATTTTTATGTTTTTATTAGTTGTCTTGAATTAGCTGTGCGTGAGAAGGTGATGGGCTCGAGTGTTGAAAACCTGATCAAAGCAATTTTTTTTTTTTTTATTAGGCCCTGATGTGGTACAAATTGGATAATATAATGAATCCAAAATATGGCAAAATAACTTGTTTTGTTGTGCTTGGTTGTCTGCCCAGAATGAATATTAGTATGCAATAGCGGATCCAGAAAATTCATTTAGGAAGGCCCCTAAAAAATCCTCGGATTCTTTAACATTAGAAAATAAAATAAATAAACAATTATAATAATATATCTATTTTTTTAATCGCTAATCTTAGGGAGGCCCGAGCCGTCGGACCCCCTAGAACTGCCACTGGTATGTGAGGAAAGCAGCTGCCGTCATAAAAATGACCTAAGCCTCGGGTTTTCACCTGATTTAGTGCCCCTCGGGTGGGATTTCCCTATCCTCCCCCACCCAATATAAAAGAGTCTTATAATCTGTTTTAACATGCATCCATGGGTATATTACCTCAGCTTTATCATGCTTGGATATATTACCTCAGCTTTAATATGCATGGGTATATTAACTCAGCTGTGCACAATGTTTAGTAACAACATGCAAAATAATCCAATCCTATAATGACTGATAGTTATTCAACTTTCTGCAGTCTTAACCAAATACCTTTCACTTTGTGACCTCGATCACCGACAAATCTACCAACAATACATCAGTATATGGAACATTTTTATTCCTATTGTACCTCAAAACATTCAAGAAGTGGGAGACTGACCATTTGCTTACAGTTACAGTAATATTTGATGAAGCCAAAGCACGCTGTTTTTAATCAGCAGTTATTATAGGTGTCCAGCAAGAAGTATTTGTGACATTGTCTGGAGGGTGGAATTTCACAAATAGTTAATAAATATTTCTCATCATGCCTCACAAAGACTGCTTACATTCACTGTTGTGTCCTGGGCCCTCTTCTTCAAAGCATGGTTAAGTTTCCCATGAGTCAGTGGAATTTTTCTTTTTTAAATATCTTAATAGAAATCAATAAACAGTTTTGACTGCATTACTTTTGAATACATTACGATATTTACAGTTAATGTTCAACATATATCTTTAATTTATATTACACAATAGGCATTGCTTTATATTGCCCTCTACCCCATTTCAAAATTATGCAGAATTACAGTCCTATTAAATACTGCACTTTACGGTATTTAGGGCCAAGTTACAAGCAGTTACGTGATAAGCGATATTTTGTACTAATGTGGATTTCTGTTTTATTTGTTTTTACAAATACATATATGTATAGGTCCATATGTGATTGTTCAACAATAATTGTGAATTATATTCTTAGTTAATCTCAACAGAAACTTGTGTGCACTATCAGTAAATTATACTATTTGTCTTTACATCATGTGCATGTGTTCAATCGATACAATGTCTTAACGGAAATACATATAACACGGGTACAGTATGCTGAGAATATGCTGAGAATGTCTAAGTGTATAAATGAAACTATAACTGAAAGGAGTTTGGTAAATGATGTTCTTTTTATTCTTTTTCTTTTTATTATTGGGGGATGCGTTCGTGAACATGTAAAACAAAAGCTCGATCACAAATCTTTTCAGCCGCAAAAATATTTTCGTATACTGTATACCTCGTGTTATCGGCTCCTACCAAATCGAATTGGCACATTTCGTTACTTTCTGTTTCGCTCCGGCCGTTGGTGTGATGTATCTTTAATGACCCCTTCCACCATTTTGGATGCCTGCTCTTTTCCGCAGTAAAGCCAAAGGGCCGTGTTTCTTAATTTGAAATCGTTTAAAATATTCGGTTTAAAGGCAGCAACAACAAAACAGAAGTCAGGGGTCAAGTCAAAAGTGGAAAAATAATCTGAAGTGTTGGAAAGGAAAAGAAAGATGAAAGATTTGTGATGAATGTAAAACATTTGAAGGTACCAAAGTGTAACCCCCCATGGCCGATGTTTACTTTTGTGCTGGGAGGGAGGGGGAGGGCGATCATTAAATAAATAACACGTAGAAGAAGATTGTTCTAAATGATGGCTTGATAGATGGAGCTGGCTTGATAAAGGAGGAAAGTCTACGGCATTCTTCAAGATCTGTTAATGACAATGAAGGGCCAACAAGTGGGGGAGGTTGGCAGGCACGGGCATAAATTCTGGGGGATGGGGGGACACATCCCTCCATTTTTTGGATGGGGAGATGCCTATATAATTATCCCACACACACACACACATTTTTTGCTTCAAAAAATTGAAATTCAAATCTCTATATAATAATCTTTACCAGCATTTCTCTTTATTGTATCAGTGTAACACTTAACCATATGGTCTTAGTCAGATATACCGAAGTACATGGGGGTCTATAATGACGTCAGTTCTGGCGAGATTTTTGTATGCTCCGCCTCCCACACCTCCTTCATGAAGTGCTTTTCGCCATTTTGTTCAGTATCGCTATACAAATCTAATATACAAAATAAGTAATTGCTGATCTGTTTACGTTGATCATTTCATGAAATTTCTCAAACAAAACTTAACAGGGGTGAGGTGGGGGTGGAGGGGGGAGGACCTTTACCTTTTATGGGAGGGCCAGTAAGTTTTGTGGAGGGGCCAGTAACTTTTCAAATCCACTGCATATATTCATACATGTACATGTATGTAGACAGAATTATCTAGAACAATTTTATTGATAAGAAATAATCTATTTCTCAACAATTTTAAAAGGTGCATGTATTAGGTGAAACCTTGCAAGTTGTTTGAGAGAACTGTGTTTATTGTCTTTAGGGGCACTGAGATAAGGATACATGACAGACACAACTGAAAAAATAAAGTTCACCTCCTTATAAGACATGCCACCAAACCTGAACTGCCAGGGTTAAAACTATGTTCAAGAGTTACATATCCAATTGCCACCTGGATAAACAAAGTTATGAATCATGTGATTAACACTATTCATTATAGGAGCCAACTCTAACTGTTCACTACAGGCAACCAATTATTTCAACACCTGACTGCTACAATGAAATTCAACTTGTGGGCAATGTGCTATTTGCTTTTCAGATATTCACTACATTATCATGCACTATTACAGTTGCCAAAAGTTGGTCTTGCCAAGTCCAAATTCCAATGAACCATTATTCAGGTTTGACAAAATTCTTACTTGGTGTTTTCTCATTTGTGGAAATTATTTTGCGTGGCTAAAACGGAACCGATTTGTACCAATTAATAAATAAAATTGACAACAAAAACGTGTACAAATGATAGGCAAATGATAGTTTGTGTTGTGTAGTGCAATGTGACAAAATCTCGACCAAGTCCTAATCTCGAGCACAAATGTCTATTTACCCCAAGACACCCCAAGACTACCCCAAGACACCCAACAAATTCCCTAAAATACCCCAAGACATCACAATTGACGCGTTTTAGCCTGATCCCGGACAAAATGTGATAAATAATTTTTTAAATATATATTTTTATAGAATTGTGATGTCTAGGGGTATTTTAGGGTATTTGTGGGGTGTCTTGGAGTAGTCTTGGGGTAGTCTAGGGGTAAATAGACGGACCGCAAATTACAGGTTCGCCTCTTGTTAGCACTTAAATTCATATTTATAAAATAAATGATGAGATTGTTTTTTTTAAATATGTTTTCATTTATTGATTCCAAATTCAATAAAGGTCAAAATGTTAATCAAAGTGCATCCTGATGAACTACGGGTCACCATTATAACCATGATGCAATCTCTGCGAATTAACTTTTTTTAACGAGTATACATGTCATCATACACATAGCAAGTGACATTTTACAATTTTATACCTGAAGTGAAACGAAGATGATTAGAGCATACTCTGCGAGGCTGTAACAAAAGTTGCCTAAGACACCTGACAGTAAAATATATTTGTTTACATCCAAATAAAGACATGCTGCAAAATTATGTTTTGTAAGATCGAAAGTATGGTCTTGATCATTTTAATAGTTTTACGTATACTAATCAGCAGTTCACCAGAATGTCTCGGTACTTGAGGCCATGGATTATACAAAATTCATACTCAAAATATAATGATTAGAAATGTTTTAAATAATTATATTCAACGTCAAAATTAGCTTTTTCTTCTTTCCCGTAGCAACAAGTGTAACAAAGTCTGTGGTGTATGTGATATTAATTGGCGGCAAATGCATTATATATGTCTTACTGTGGGCAGCCAAGTGTAAACAAATTAGTTAAGGGATTATTATTAAGCTAATTTAACCTCTTTTTCTAAACATTTAATTTATATGTGTTTATATCAGGCGCGGTTCCAGCAATTGTGAATAGGGTGTCGCAACTATGAAGGGCGAAGCCCGACCTTGCGAGCGCCGAAGGGTTTACTCAGGGAAAATGTTCAATACCCGAAAATATGGGGGTGGGTGGGCGTACGCCGGGTGCGTACCCCATTGTACAGCGCATGTATATAATAAATAAAAAATATGTATCAAATATTTATTAAATAAAAAAATTATTTATTAAATACCTGCAATATATATTAAATATTTTCAACAGATAATAAATGTCATTTAGGTAAATTATGTATATATATCTAAAATAATTTAGCTAAATGACATTTAGATTTAAATCACTTATTTATTAAATATCTACAATATGTATTAAATAAATATTTTAAAAAATTAAGTCTCTCCAATATTTATTAAATATTTGTAACATATATTAAATATCTTCAACATATATTAAATGACATTTACCTAAATCATATATATTATATCGTATTTAGCTAAATCGTATTTAGTCCCTTTCGTGTATAATCATATTATAAGCTCCGCCCAGTCCAACCCCGCAGTACATGTATGCAGGTGGTGGAGTAGAGCGTGACAGCTTTTCACAGCACTGGGCGGGGCTTATCTAAAACCTACATATTATACATGACAGGGGCTAAATACGATTTAGCTAAATAGGATATAATATATGTGATTTAGCTAAATGTCATTATGTTGAAGATATTTAATATGTGTTACAAATACTTTTATAAATATTGCAGAGATTTAATTAAAAAATAGATTTATTTAATAAATATTGTAGATATTTAATGATTAAGTGTTAACATGATTTAAATCTAAATGTCATTTAGCTAAATTATTTTAGATATATATAAATATATATGATTTACCTAAATGACATTTATTATATGTTGAAAATATTTAATATATGTTGGAATTATTTAATATATATATTGCAGAGATTTAATAAATAATTTATTTATTTAATGAACATTTGATACATATTTTTTATTTATAATATAAATACATATATAAATTAAATGTGTAGAAAAAGGTTGTTAAAATAGTTTAAACAATTTGTTTACACTTGGCTTCCCATACTGGTCATACCCACGACGTCAAGTGTCACACGAGTTCGTACCTTGACATTGTGAGGATGGGTACTGGTGTCAAATATCAAATGATGGCGCCCCTGTTCAGTCTCCCCGTTCCCCCACCCCCAATATTTAATCCACAGTGAGTACACCGCAAGGCTCAATAAGTAGGTCATTTATCAAAGACTGTGGTATGTGGGTTAATGCAGATAAAAGATTCCATGCTGTGTCACATATTTGTTTCTTGTTTATATAGGTTAAAGTTGTAATAACTAAATAAGATATGATAGCTAATTAGTTTAAAGTTGATTAAATTTGTTCTAATCTATAAAAAAATCTTCATGCTATTTCCACTTTGATTATGTTTGTAACTTCCGTTAGTAGGTTAGCTACATCAAAATTTGTTTTTGTTACTACGCTTTTCAATGTTCACTGACCAAACATATTTATTTTAAAGCACAAAATCAAAAATAACCCATCTTATTCCTTATTCCGTTTTAATATATACACGAGTTTTATACTAACCAGAAGTTGTCAAGATGGTCTTCTGCTTTTGCAGTGTTTTAGATAAAAGTTTGTGATATTAGCTGTTGTAAGTGCACTGTAACATTATCTTTTACAGCAATCAAAACAAATAACAATCTAATCTTTTTCTCATTTGTTGTTAATAATGTGAGTTTCAATATTGCACGTCATATTGCGTTTTAACCCTTTCCAATTTGGGCCCCGGCCAAATGTTCATGCCTGTTTCAGTGTTTGTTTCTTCCAATTGGTCGAATACAGAATTTGTGAAATGTTATAGGAATATGAAGGAATTGCAAAATCAGGTATACAGTGCCAATCTTCAACCTATCCAACAAACACTCAATGCAGGCATCGAATAAGTATAGAACCTTGTAAGCTAACCATTCTAGAGGGTTGTATGAGGCTTGTTGTATGGACCTATCACTTGGTAATTTAAAAGTTTTGACACATTTAACATGTCTAAAATTTTCATAATGTCTTTGTTATTTATCGACATCATTCATATATATTGATACTTATACATATATCTTGCAGGGTTTATAGAATACGGTAGCCAGAAGCCCGTGGCTAGAGGTTTTTGTGGTCGGGCTACCACTGTACCAAATAATCACTTTCCACTAGCCCTACGGATAGTGGAATCACTAGCCCTACAGCTAGTGGAATTAAAAAAACAACAACATAAAAAAGGGACCAAAAAGCACTTGACATTCTTTACCAATACATCATTAAATGGAAATGTCCTAATAACCAGAATATCTGATTTTAACTTATTTCAAACTCTTGACAACCCAACCCTGCACATTATATGGTTGGTTGAACAAAATACTTATTAATATTTTCAAGTAACACATCATCATGTATTTTGTTGGTTACTGTTGTAAATATTAGAAATAAATAATGATTTTTTTTTCTTCTGAACAGTATGTGATAAAGCTGTAATTGATCTTTTCTTTTATTTCTTTAGCATTAACTGAATTCCATAATTAATGCTTCGATGATCATTACAATTATTCAACTGCAAATGTAACCACAGTGAGCAAGTGATTTTTACAAGCACCATGTCACTCTTCAAGAGGTTATTGGGTGGTGACAAGAATAATGATGCTCAGTCTAAGAGTGTGGCGACACCGCCTGGGATGCAGGCAATGGGGCAACAGTTGCAACGCAAATTTGCTAAAGGTGTACAGTATAACAGTAAGTCTGTTACGATGAATTTTATTGAAGATTTGAATTAAGGTGTGTTAAAAACAGTAAATAAAATCCCACATAGGTTATGGCTTTGTGTTGTTTCATAAAGGGTCACTTACAATTCTTGACATTTAGCTATTCATACAAAGTGTACAAATTCTGTGAACCCTTTCCTCCAAATTTGTATATATTCTCCCCAACGTACTGTTTGGAATAATAGGAAAATCGTGATAATTGTGAACAATCCATAAGGACTAATTGATTTGATGAAACCTAAGACATATTTACCATAGCTGAAGACTTGGTTCACAGTATACCATTCATTCATGCGTCTCATCACAAATGGTCATGAAATATTTACATCTATATTTGTTGTACATCGTGATATATTTTCAAAACATTGAAACAGTTTGTATGTGTTAACAAGTTTGTAATTGTTGTTTTTTCAGTGAAAATAGTAATACGTGGTGACAGGAATGTTGGCAAGAGCTGTTTATTTAACCGTCTCCAAGGCCATCCGTACAAAGAAGAATATATTCCAACAGATGAAATTCAAGTATGTTATATTTATTTAACAAGCTATTATCTGTTTAAGAAAAAATAAGTTCAGAATTATAAGACTTAGTATAGATAAAATAGTTGCAGATTCTATTGCAGCATAGGTTTTAAAAACAATTTAAGGAACATACTGTTAGATAACTTTTTTGTATGTTTGTAATGTTACCAGTATGGAATCAAAGTACATGTATATTTATTTTTACCTAATTTGATGGATACCTCAGTTACCTTTAATAAAATACTCTTCCTTTATTTATGTACCACTTAATTATTAAAACGTACCTCTTCAGGTATGGAAATTATATGACCATCAGCATATTTAAATGCCAGTAAAGTTCACGGTACACCTCAAGGTATATCCTGTATGCCATAAGCTTTGAGTAAATTTTTTTTTTTAAATTGCATCAATGTAGTTACAAATGGAAACAGTTTTTCTCAATTTCTGTGCACTGAGTCAACAAATCGACTTCAAAAATATCCAGATTCATTTTTGGGCAGGATTTGGATTTTAGCCTGAATACTCGTCAACCACTTTTTCCAATTCCCATGCCTAATCTTTGACCAATCTAATACAAACAGTATTTGAGATATTATAACCTCTATTCTATCACATGTAATAAGTTGGTGTGTTTGGCATTACTGTCTGGAATTTCTATAGTGATTTAAAATAAAAATTTATAAAATTTTCTTATTGTTTTGTTCAGCTTGGTACTAGTAGATGTACTTACTGTTGGTGTTGTTCATGTGTTTCAGGTTACCAATATTCAGTGGAATTATCGAGCCACAGATGATGTGGTAAAGGTTGAGATTTGGGATGTTGTCGATAAAGGCAGGAAAAGGAAGAAGTCTGAAGGTCTGAAACTCAATAATTCGGTTGAGGCTGTGAGTATTTTTTTTTTTTTATTGATGTAGTTTATCTTTTTAGAAGAGAAATTTGGACAGCACCTAATGTTTCTCAGTATTAACAAGGCCCATAGAAACCTGAGGGGGGGCAATGGGCGCTCCGACCCCCTGTTTTTGCTAGTTTTAATTTCTGGGCATCAGCATCGGTGTTTTGCACAACACATTTTATACACCCATAAAATAGTCCCACCACTTTGAAAATTCATAACTTTTGAAGTATATTTGTTATTTTGTGTATTTTAATTTATTTGTAATGTTCTGAAAATCATTGTTTTGTTTATATTTGTTTATAATGCCAAGTTTAGTAGTTTATGGTGTCTGTTTTTTTCCAGGTGCCCGAAGAGCCTTGCTTGGATGCCGAGTTTCTTGATGTTTACAAAGGAACCCATGGTGTGATTCTAATCTATGACATCACTAAACAGTGGTAAACCATTCTTGACATGATTTTGCTCACCTTTAACAAAACCTAAATACATATTCAGTCTGTGCATTAAAATATATAATACATACTGTTTTTAATCTTGAAACATAATACACATTTTCTTTAAAAAAAACATTATGAAAAGATGTGTTATATATTTAGAGAGGCAATGCATTTATGATTATATTTACTGATTTAAAAAAAACTTCATACTTAAACTTTTAAACGTCAAGATGTTTTCATTGAAACTTTTTAATCATGAAAGTCTTATATTCAATTCCTTTACTGCAGGACATTCCAGTATGCTGAGCGTGAAATCGAGAGAATTCCATCCAACATACCTGTTATTATTCTTGGTAACCATAAAGACATGGAGCATCATCGCACTGTAAATGAGGATAAGGCCAGATATTTTGTTGAACATGTACAAAGAGAAAGGTATTCATTGATTAACAAAATATTGTTTTGATACTAGCATTGATCATAATAGTCTGATGATATGAGCTGTCAAATTTTGTTTCTATTTTGGTTGTCAGTTTGACATCAGATTCCTTCCTATGTGCAGACCTGAATGTGAAATGACCAATTTGGTATTTGTGATAACATGAAAACTTACCATTTTATACTCCCATCACTTGAAATCATACAATCAGATTTTAATAGAGAATTTAAGATCAGTTATATGGAAAATAATTATTTAACACAAAATAACGAGACTGTAATTTAATTATCGCATAAATGCCACGTGGCATTCTTTACTATTTGAATATTATAAGGCTTATTATGTTGTATTTAAGCTGTTACCAGCTTTTAGTCTTAATTTGTTTAGTTTGAGTCTACTCCAGCAGAAGAACTCTGGATACTTTTACAAAATTTCTTTGTCTGTTATCATTAATTAATTTAGTCAAAGTTAGACACTGATATTTATTTAATACTCTTATTGCTTCCAGTTTAATTGCCTTCCTTCCAATGTGCTGTTTTGTTAAGCTTGACTGAGTTGTAGCCTTCTTTTGATAAATCTGCTATTATTTGATATCAGTAGAAACAGCTTGTTTCAACTTTCTTTCCCTTACCAACCCCTGCAATTAAGAAAATGTTCATGGCAAAATAAATGCTGTTAAGAAATAGTGTCCATGGCATTTTCAACGACTATTTTAGCTTAAAGTATACTTTATTTTTAATAATAATAATAAAAAACACGTTGAAAAAACAACAATTTAGTCTGCAAAAAAAATGAAAACTCTGTGGCAGTCTCCACAGCATTGCCAATTGCCACAGGCAATTTCAGGGGTTGCCTTACAAATTGTTACTTATAGTATCTGATAACAGTTTGTTTACAATCTATTCAGTTTTCAATAACGTTCATTTGTCAGATTACAGGCAACACATGTATTTATAATCTTTATGTTTGCAGACCAGAGGGATCGGCTCAAGTGAGGTATGCTGAGTCGTCTATGAGAAATAGTTTCGGACTGAAATATTTGCATATGTTTTTCAACCTGCCATTCCTACAGTTACAGGTTGGTTTGTCGAAATAGCACAACAATTAATATCATTCATGCTTCACAGCACTGATCCTGTTTTTTGTAAGCAGACCTGCCTACCTTTCTGGTCACTCCATAATATTTCCGGACAGACACCCCAAACTACGGCTTTCTGGCGATATAGTCAATATATTATTTTTCAATGCAAAATAATCTTTTAAAAGATAATCGCAAAGAGCCTAAAATGCATACGTACTTGGTTTTCACAAACCCAGATATAGCACATGGACAGTATGTGATTACGAGTCTTGGCGGATATTTGATCTTCATTGAATTAATCAGTTTTTACATTGACTTTGGGATCTTATTTAGTTAAGCTTAAGAAACAGTGTAACAAACTGGTGGGTGTAATACGAACTAAACTTTTATATTTTAATATATTTTCAGCGTGAAACTTTGTTAAAACAGTTGGAGACGAATACACAAGATCTCTTGTCGACAATTGAAGAACTGGCAATCCATGAACACTCTGAGGAGCAGAACTATGAGTTGTAATTTGTTGTTGTTATTGTTTAGTCTGCCTATTTACCAACACACTGTTGGGATATTGCATATGCCGGGGTTGAATTTCACCATGGCATTGAGGCATTTACCATGCCGCCCTCTCCCTTTGCCACCATGCCCTCTCAATTTCACTTCTAACAAAGGCAATTATTGCCGTGCCCTTTTATCCTGCTTGCTCTATAGGAAACTCACATTTGTGCCACCGATGTGTCCTCTACCCTCTCAATTTCACTTCTAACAAAGGCAAATATTGCCGTACCCTTTTATCCCGCTTGCACTATAGGAAACTCACATTTGTGCCACCGATGTGTCCTCGTAATTGCCTTGGTGGCCAGTAATCGCTTCGCCCTCCAAACATCAAAGTTTGACTATCAGTATATGTATCAGTCTTTAGATTTGCTGACTCTTGATAACATGCAAGTTTCATGTATCTATCATTAGTGCCACGAGAAAGCCTTTTGATTTTCTAATACATTTTTAATAGAAATCAATAGAAAATAAACCTAACAATTGCATCATAATTATTTGTCTTTCGTTCTAATCTTTCCTCTCTAACTGTCACTTTTGCAACTGCTGCTGTTATTAGGTTATCCTGTCACACAGATCTACATTTTGATCATTGTAACACAACACTAACATTCTAAGTTTGTGTGGTATTTCTAGATACAATGAGGCACTAACCACAAAAAGAAGAAAGCAGCAGGAGAAGTTGGCAGAAAAGGTGCTGGTTGATGCGAAGCTGCGGCAGGATGAAGCTGGAAACATCATGTCTACTGATGGACAGATAATATCAGGAGGTAAAGGCTGCATCCAGATTGTTTTCATAACATAAAATAATTACTTGTTTTGTGAATTTGTTTCGTAATATATAATTATACATTTTCAAACCAGTTTCATACTTCTATCCGTAACTTAGATGCAGGCTTTAATTATTTATTACTGAAACACATCTAGGTAATTGTAATTTCTTTTGGTAACTGAAAAATCTTTGATGCTATTGATATACTGTTAACAATCTTTAGGAACATGGTATAAATGTGTAACATCAAATTTATATTTTGTAATTACATGGTTATGCAACCATTTGAAAAAAACAGTAATGAAGATATTACATAATATTTGTTGGTTTTGAAATCACATTGTTTAAATCTATAGCCTTGTGTACAAACACTGATTTCCAAAGGACCAAATATTATGTTGTCATTTATTATCCACATAGTTTTAGCATAATGAGACATGTTTATGAGTTTTTGAGAGAAAAAAAAAATATCTTATTATCCAGATAATTTTATCATAATGAGACATCTTTTAGGGTTTTTGAAAGAGAAAAACATTCATATTTTATTGTTTCTCTAGTATCTCGGTCAGCGTCGCAACCTGCAATACATCGTGTACCTTCAATACCATCTGAAGAATCTTCTCAAAACCCACCAGCTAATGCATCACCTGCAGCCCCCGTGTCATTACCATCAACTCCAGTTGCAGACTCCCCACCTCCGCCACCATCTCAACCCGTAGAGCACAAACCTGGATTCATGTCGAGACTCTTCAAAAAGAAACCCAAGGAAGAAACACCTGAGAAAGAAATCAAAGCAGGCATGTGTATATATTACATTCTTTTTATAGTACTCTTTTTGTTTTAGATATGAAGTTTAATCTAAGATGAAGTAAAATTAATTCTATGTTTTAGGTCAACCCAAATGTTAAAATAGGTGTGTATGTGCAAACACAACACAAACAGAAATGTAGATATTATGAAATGTTGATCAACGATTTCAAATAAAAGAAAACAAGGACATTTTAATTATTCATAATTATATAGAGATTGAGCAATTCAAACATACCAGAATAATATTCCATTTCCAAATCTTGAGTGATTTGAAACTAATCACAGAAAATAAAGATAACTTTTTGTTATACATATCTTTAATTTAAGGATACTAGTGTTCAGAAAAATTATATCAAACATGTATTTAGTTTTCACACTTTTAATTAACTGTATAAAGTTTGTCTTACTGAATTCTTTCTTTAAGCATTGTTGTAATTCTCATCTATTTGTAAATATTAACAGAAACACCACCTTCTGCATGTGCCGAAGTAATGGTGAAAAGTGTTGAAGATTTTATACCTGATGATGGTGACCTAGATAGCAACTTTCTTGATGATGCAAAAGATGGCAGCTGCACAACAAAACCACAAGAAAATGATGAAAGTGACAGGTAAATACCGACTTTAATTTTAGATTAAAATATATATCATAAGTAATAATTTAACAATGTAATAAGCCAATTTTAAGGCATGTAAGATTTACAGAAATAAGAATGAGTTAACAAAGAGTTTTTCATATTATCATAGGTTAATGTTATATATTTAAACTGTATATAAAGATAATTATTTTTTACATTCAAATCACACAATTTAGCTCAGTTGAAAGAGCGTTTACCTGAGGTGCTTTGGTCGTAGGATGAAACCCTAAGTGGTTTCATCAGGGTTTCACATGATGCAGGAATCCTGCATATTTGACGCAATAATTTGCTAAAATACTCCTAAGTAAAATATGGTTGACACAAAATATTTCAAACGTCAATCAATCTTTTTTTTTAATACACAAAACCTATTATTTATGAAAAGAAAAAACAATGGATATACATGTATTAGTATTATAAGATGGAATAGTGGATAATGGATATAATGTATGCATGTAATAATATATAAACAAGATAGCTATTCAGTTAATTATGTGATTGAAATTATATGCTTGACTTCCATTTTTGAATGGTTGACTCCCAAAATAAAACTTGTGGGTCATGATGACTCACATTTTCCAGATGCTAGGTGGAACCCTGTTTCACTCTCTGATTAGGTTTATTGTCATCCCAGTCAAAGTCCCGACCAGTGATCGTGCATTTGCTATGAATAAAACTCTGCGGTCTACTGTCTTATTGCATTTGTGTTAAAAGTACAATTTTAAAAAAATATGGAAACTTGTAGCATTATCATATAGCAAGAACTGAATAAACTTTGTCTAAACTGGCATTCTGTGTAAACTGGCACATTTCACCAGTCCCAAGTGAATCCAGTTTAGAGAGAGTCCACAGTATATCAAGGGCCATGTTATATGCTGTCCTGTCTGTGGGAAAGTACATATACAAGATCCCTTGTTACTATTGGAAACAATGTAGATTTCCTCTGATGATTACCAAATGTTTGACGTCCAGTAGCCAATGATTAATTATTGATGTGCTCTAGTGGTATCATTAAACACAGAAAACCCCACCAACAAGGGCAAAAATTGTTTAAAGGAATTGGGAGGGATGGAACATCCCCCCTTCCAAAAAGTGGGGGTTGGGGGAGTGGACCATCCCCCTGTCCAAAAAGTGGAGAGTACCAAGGATTGACGCCATTATAGACCACCTGAGTAATTTGGTATATTTGCACTAAGACGACATAGTTAAGTGTTACATTGATACAATAAAGAGAAATACTGGTAAAGATTATTATATAGGCATTTTAATTCAATTTTTCAAAGCAATAAGTGGGGTAATAATTATATAAGCATCCCCACCTGATTTACACCCATGCCCACCAACAAACCTCAAATTCTTCATTTTATTTAGGAACATCCATATAATGCAGGTTTTTGACACATATTATTCTTTTCAATTCAAGTGTTTCATTGGGTATTGGAACATATTCAAAGAAAAAAATTCTCAAAATTATATTTATCAATTTACTGTATTTTGTTTTCTTTGATTCATCTGATGTTCTGTTTATTAAATTTTGTAGTGACGAAGAGACAGGCAACCCAATGGTAGCTGGTTTTCAAGATGATCTTGATTCTGAAGATGAATATGAATCGACACATAAAAAATCTGTGACTGTAATTTCCAGCACAAAGGATGATGTACTTTCTAGTGATAATGAAGATGACAAACATCACCCTGCTTATGATCACGTGGACATCTCTAGTGATGAGGATGTTTCACCTGATGAAAAACTTCCCACCCATAAACATACTTCCAAACAAAACGTTAATCATTCTTCTACACAACCATTGACTTTAACCGAGGCCACTGCAGCAGATATTAGTGTATCAGACTCTTCTGATGACGATGTGCAAAACGATGTTGTGTGTCAGTCAAAGACAAACAATTTGTTAAATGATTCAAACCATAAAGACACTAGTGAGAGTGATGTCAAAGAAAGTGAGGTCGATACGACGTCGACACCAGAAGCAGAACGAAAGAATGACAGTGACACTCCTGCGTTTGTACCCATAGAGGTGCCTCAGGAAGATCTCAGCAACTGGTTGGATCAGTTTGAGAAAAAGGTGTAAATTATTTTACTGCTCTTCATAAAAATACACATGGTCCTTGTGCATTTTAAATAGTACATTGTAAATTTTTCTTGGTAACCATACATAAAAGTATACAACTAAGATCTGTTCCAGAAGTGAACACATCAGATTGTTTAAATGGAATTAAAATTTGTATTTGATACCTGGTATGGATATTGCTATAAGTATAATAGCTATTTAACCTTTTGACTGCTGAATACTATAAAGGTTTTTTTTTTCCCTTAGTACAGGATTTATTTTAAGAAAAATTAGTTTGAGAGAGTATCTAATTTTGATCAAATGTTATGATTTTAAAACTTAACAAAAGCATGAAATAACATAGGTGAACAAAAATATGGTTTTGGGGTTTTGTGGGGGTTTTAAGGCAGGTTTTACTGTCCAGAATTGTCTACAAAACTCCATAAGTTCATTCACATTTACCATCGGGTCATCAGCATTCAACACCTTATTCTCACACTTACTCTCACCAACATCCAAATCATTCAGAAGTTTGGGTTTCATGATGCATTCTCTCTATTTAAAATCTGTATAACCCTCAAATGCACCTTCAACTTTACAGTCGGAATTCCCTATCAAAATCAACACATACATGTAGCACCAACATCCATGCAAAAAACAACTTTTACCTAACGAAAATTGTGATAAAAAAGGCTCCATTTGCAATCATAATCATGTTTTTTTGTAGCCTGATAAAACAAAACCTGCGAAAGCCAGTAGCAAGTCCCATCGGAAAATAGTAGAAAATAGTGATGATGAAGCTACTAGCACACCAAGAATAGGTTTGTATCATTTGAAAGATAGTCTTAGTACTTTTAATGTCTTTTCATGTTTGTCATATGCTGACACTGAGTGAACTATATAACATAGTATTACATCTAAAGATGTTTAAGATTTGACAATTCAAATAAATGCTATGTTTTAATACATAATAATGAGATTGTAAGATATTCTCATGTTTGAAATGTAAAAGAAATGTTTGTTTTGTACTACATTGCACATGTCTATCTCCCATCACATTAGCCTAAATGGAGACTGTCATTTTCTTTTCTCATGCTTCAGACCAAATGTTAATATTAGCCATGTTTAATACCTAATAGACAATGAAATAAAATGTGCTTCAAGTTAAACTGCATTGACTAGTTGTAAATTTTTACAATATATGTTCTTTAAGTTTAAACATTTCAGTATTCTCAATAATAAAACTCCGAGCCTGATTGTCATTTTCATCAACTGAAACAGATTTATTAGAACCTCTACCAAGAAATCAAATATGTTAAGCATGATATGTATATGTTTGTAAATGTTTTTGCAGCTATAGCATCATCTGATGTCGAGGAGGAAATAAATACATCAGTAAAGAAAAAGAAAAAGAAAAAATCTGAAGTGAAGGTATTAGTGATTCATTTCCTTTATCACTGTTCTTTTTCTCACATTGAAAGGTTGGGATCTAACTCAGTTGGTAGAGTGTTCGCCTGAAGTGCTTTGGTCATAGGATCAAATCCCCTCGGTGTACTCATTCTCTGATTGGGTATATTCCTATCCAAACCAGTGTCCCATGGCTGGTATATCAAATACTATGGTATGTGCTGTTCTGAGAAAGTGCTTATAAATGATCCTTTATTATTGATGGAAAAATGTAGTTGGTTTCCTCAGATCAATTACCAAATGTTAAATACCAAGTAGCCAGTGATTCATAAATCAATGTGCTCTTGTGGTGTTGTTAAATAAAAGGGAAACATTTTTTTTTTAAATCTCATATTTCCACATTTGTAACTTTGCTCACCCATCTACTGTTTTGAAACGTACAAAATAAATCATCACCGGGATTACTCTTACGTGTGTGTGGGATCCCGTATTTTTTGCATTGTTTCAGATTACCAAACGCGCATCCCCTTTGTGACACTTGTGAAGTGTGTGTTCATTCATTACTTTGCCCATCATCTTTGGGAGGCAACACAATATTTTCTTATAGCTTATTTAATTACTAGATAAACTCTATCCTTCTAAGGGAAATGTAAGTATTCTGTAGCCCTTGATGACAAACCATGACAAATAACATCAATAGGAATACACTCATGTCACATAAGTCTGTGCGGCACAAAACTCTGCGCACCTTTACGTTGAATTATTTCCGTAAACAAACGTGATGTATGTAAATGAACAAGAAAACAGCGTTATTTTAAGTCCTCCAGATATGATAAATTTAACTTATTTTGATCAAAAAGATATATAAGAGTGTTATCTTTAATAGTTTAATTCAATAAAACACTGCATTAATGCACAAATAGCATGCTTTTGTAAGCGTAGCGTAAACGCTGTCAGAGCACCTGCCATTGTGTCAAGTAAATAATTCCCGTTCAACAGACAATTTAACAGTTCGGGTTATAAGAGTTTACTGAAAATTAATATTATATAAATCACAGAAACAAGTGAATCTCCAAACAACATAAAAGTGAAACATTACCTCCATTTCCATTTCAGTATTTTGAGCATGCCCACATCCAGTTTGGTTCGAGCATGTCCCCCCCCCCCCGGATTCCGCGCCTTAAAAGGAAGGCACCTAATCCGGGGCAGAAAAGTGACAAAAAAATAAAGAGAGAGAAAAACCTAAGTAAATAAAGCGAGTTGTTGTATTAAAAATACTAATTAAATTAATTTCACTTCTGTTTGATATTTAATTTATTTGTCTGGACGAGTTGATTAGTTTTTGACTAAGAATTTTGAAGCTCGGTCGAAAAGTTGAAATTGATTTGGAGCAAATTTCGATCACCAATTTCGCCTAAACAAAAGAGTCAGACTATATAGAAAAAAACTAGAACAAAGGAATTTTGACGGTGCGCGGACCTAAAAGTAAACCGAATAAAAACGCGTGTGTTTAAAGTCTGACTTTGAAAAAGGTGATATTTACCAATGGAGGCAAGACTTCGTCCAGGGGGCGAGGAAGGCGCATTACCTCTATAAAAGAAAGATAATTTTTTTTTTTTTTAATTTCCCTCTATCTGACACGTCCAAATTCATCTATTAATGGTGATCACATCCAGGTATAGTTTGTTTCATAAATGGTTCATTGTTAATGCAACAATAATGTTGAAATGTAAATGAATGTATACTGTAATTAGCGATATCCCAAGTGGTCAACTTTTGGCCATGTGTTAACATTAACTTTCTTAAATACATTATTTGCTGGTATCAAAAAGAAAAGTTCAAGGACCACCATTCATATGGAACTTATTTTAAAATTATTTAGGAA
>JAULBS010080899.1:0-19177 GCA_032355785.1 Symmetromphalus regularis | reverse complement strand
ACTGGTGCATCACAATTAATGACCAATAAGTAATACTTCATGACTGGTGCATCACAATTAATGACCAATAAGTAATACTTCATGACTGGTGCATCACAATTAATGACCAATAAGTAATACTTCATGACTGGTGCATCACAATTAATGACCAATAAGTAATACTTCATGACTGGTGCATCACAATTAATGACCAATAAGTAATATTTCATGACTGGTACATCACAATTAATGGTATGTTTGACCAGTTAGGTAATTTTATATAACAGGCTATATCTCGTTCCAGCCACTGGTACACAACTAATGTAACAAATACATTTGTATGTAGTTTCATGTCTGTGAGAATGTGCATATAAAATATATCTTGTTGCTAATTGAAAAAAAAAATCTGTGATGGAAGCGGGTTTCCTCTGAAGACAATGAGTCGCAATATAGCTTCTTAATAAACAATATGCTGGGATGTTAAACAAGTAATGTTTTTTTATTATATATATATAATATACCAGTGATGCTAGTTAAAAAAGAGAAGCCTATTTGACGTCTTATTATATATGTAATACTGAGTAGTCACTTAACACTGTGCTATGACATTATATTCCAGCGGAATGTAGCTTAAACGGTAGCGTGTCTACCTGTGAACCGGTTCAGTCGTCGGATCGATCCTTCTCAGTGGACCCCGTTGCAGTTTGGACTATTTTCCGTTCCAGCTAGCGGTCCACAACTGGTTCACCAAAGGCCGTGGTATGTGCTGTCCTGTCTGTGGGATCTCTTGCTGCTTATTGGGAGGAGTAGACTATATGGAGGTAGCGGGTTTCCTCTAGAGATATATGTTAGAATGACCGTATGTATGATGTCCAATAGCCGATGATAAGATAGAAATCAATGTGTTCTAGAGGCATCGTTAAATAAAACAAACTTTACTTTAAACAATATTCCTTTCCTTTCCGGATACCGACAGAAGCACTTAATGATATCTAACCAGTCGCCACAATAGTAATACAGTTTTAACAAAGTCTTCGGGAATACTCTAGCTCGTTCTCAAAAATAAATAAATAAATAAATTAATCAAAATAATAATTAATGCTTCGGGCCCATCTTGTGAATCGTAATTTTGTGTTCTACTATGTTGATTTCTCTGAATTTGTAACAGTGTTCTATAATCAAAGAAGTAATGTATCGTTTGCAATGCATAGTGGTTGCCATTTTAGCTTTAACTTGACAATTATAGATTTTGTTCGAATCGAAGGAATTTCTTTCATTGGCCCACTATTTGAACATTATGCTGATTGTTTGTTTCTTTTTCAGAGACTTGCAAAAATTACTGGCAACGTATCCCCGACACAAACAATTCCGACATAATTCTAAACGAAATAAAATCCAAGCAAAATGCTTCGTGTCAAGGAAGGATGAAAATCATGGTGGATAACATTCGGCTGCTGAATATTTATGATTTCGGAAAAGATACCCACTTATGGGCACAGCCACGTCCAATGTACTTGAAGGATAGCTGGAATAAATTCAGTGACACTACAACAAGACAGTTCGTAACATTCCGTTACGACGGCCTCCGTAATGTCATAGAATATAACGTCAATGGAACAATGACACACAATTCATCCTCGATATCCTCCCTTCAGTGGATCGTGGAAAAGAATTTAGAAGAACTTGGTACGATGGAAGACTTGGTGAAAGGACCAGAAACAGCAGATGTTGTACGCAGTGATGAGACAGTTTTTTCAAACTCAAATTCGAGTTCTTTGACTGTCAGCCTTCCTCTGTATCTGACACGTACGGTAGACAATACCAATTATTCACATCATCAGTTCCGATTTGGCTGGGTTGATACAAGCGGTCATTCCATGTACAGCTTCTTGGACATAGGGACAAACAACGTATTTGAAAACCGCATAGAAAACACAATCCAGAGAAGATGGTGTTTTGATTCGTGCTGGGTTAAAACTTTGGGAAAAACGGATTCTGGAAAACACATCTATGGATCAGTATCATATCTCGTCACTGCTGTTACACACGGGATTCCAGTCCGTGTGAGATTTGGTAATGTATCTGCACCCGCGAAGTCACTGTACGTAAGAGGGGCAACAGTTAATGCTATAGCACACATCATCAGCCCTATGTACTTGGGTTCAGAACAGATGAAAGAAATTCGGATGAGAAAAACTATCATCTCAACAGATGGGTCGATCCAGACTCGCACAGAACTAGTTGATACTGATACAATTTTAGAAACGCGGATCAGTACTTCCGAAGTACATTGGTATTCTGACCTACACAGGTGGAATAGAGTTCTGTCGGTGGAGGCAAATGGAACAAAAATAAAAGGCTCTGTTCCTCGTCTTTATGGAATGATTCAAAATGGCTTCTCCGTCCGAATCGGGATGGAATATGATGATGGCTTATATCATGCAGTTGAAGCTGATCATCTGAATCTGGGTCCAAATGGACATGTATCGGTAGACGTCATCGGTCATGTCACTGTGAACTGTAGTGATGGTTCTAACATGAGGTTCATGCCAGGGTCGTATTATCATAACTGGGTATCGATCATAACAACAGAGGGAACATTTGAGAAACGTTATTATACGCTTGGACAAAGTGCTGTACATAGTGAGTACGTGTCTAATGTTATAAAGTTCGAATGGTTCGTCCAGTTTTGAAGAAAATATTTTTTGATGGAATTCTGAAAGTTTAAATTATGGAATATAATAAGAGTTCCTTAAAATTGCGATGTGATTCATATCCATCTTATTAGATGCATGATCTGATATCTTTTGTGAAAGCTATTGACTCGGTCACTAAAATAAAGGTTGTGCTTATGACGCGAAGTAAGGGTTGTTTAACAAGGGCTGGATCAATCTGTATCGGTCCAATTGTCGCCTGAGGTGCTTTTGTCGTAGGATGGAAACCCTCGGTGAACTTATTCTATAAGTAGTTTTTTTCCAATCACAACCAGTGCTCCACGACAGTTACATCAAACGTCGTCGTGCTATGCACTGTCCTGTGTATGGGAAATAATAGCATATAAAAGATCCTTTGCTGTTAATGGAAAAAAGTCGCAGGTTTCCTCTGATGACAAAACGGTTGTTATCCAATAGCCAATAATTAATAAATCAATGTGTATGTCGCTGTACTTAATTCGCGATCGGGACGAAAACAAAATGGCCAACGGAAATTACCGAATACTTCCGAAAACTAGCGAATGCAGTTAAATTTTAATGTATATTTATTTCGTTTTAAAACATGATTACGTGATGTTATTCAAACAAATTGTTAAACTAATTCATTTATAATACTTTATTGACTATAATGACCACAAAACTGGCTATATTTCCTTTAAACAAAACAAACAAAAACACGTTATTAGTGACGCACAGTTTTGGGGGACCTGCTACCCCACATAAGTTACTCTTTTCTATTCATTTTACATAGAATTCTTGAACTTAATTTATTTTTTAACATGGTGAAAAAATTAGTTTTGTTTTAGACGTACATTCATGTGTAATTACAAAGTAAAGTCTGAGTGAAAATAGTATAATGTATCTATTATTTGTAGGGAGCGGGATCTAGCTCAAACGGTAGCGTGTCTGCCTGTGAACCGATCGGTCGTCGGATCGATCCTTTTAAGTGGACCCATATCCAGTTTCGGCTATTTTTCCATTCCAACCAGTGGTCCACAACTGGTTTATCAAAGGCCGTGGTATGTGCTGTCCTGTCTATGTGACGGTGCATATAATAGACACTTGCTGCTTACTGGAAAGAGTAGCCAATGTGGTGGCAGCGGGTTTCCTCTAAATACATATGTCAGAATGACCATATGATTGACGTCCAATAGCCGCTGATAAGATTAAAAATCAATGTGCTCTAGAGGCGTCGTTAAATAAAACAAACTTTATTTTATTTATCATTAAATGGGGATGAAATAATATCTTAGAGATCTACCGGGTGGAGGGAGTCTTCAATTGCTTCAGTTGCTCCTAAGATGAACCAAGTTAAGAGACATTACAAATTTTTCAATGTAGTCAGCTTTAACATTATTGCCAGTGGTGACCGATTATTTCAACCCCTTTTCTTATTAATTTATTAATTGAGGGTTTTATTTCTGAAATTTGGTTTGACTGACTTTCAAATTTAGCATTTCTCATAATATTAGGAATAATTTATGTTTATCGCTTTAATAGTCAGACGTATTAATTCAGGATTTTAATTCTGAAATTTGGTCCGACTTTTAAATTTAACATTTCTCATAATATTTAGAATACTATTATGTTTGTCACCTTAATAGTCAGATATATTAATTTAGGTTTTTTTTCCTGAAATTTGGTTTGACTAACTTTTAAATTTAGCATTTCTCATAATATTTGGAATAGTATGTTTGTAACTTTAATATTCACTAAAATAATGTATAAAATGATTCCTATCCATTTTATTCTTTCCTTTGATAAATGTTCTTCTTGCACTTAAAATAACAGCCTATCCCCGCAGTATTTCATACAATTGTCACTTGCGGTTATTACTTGGAATAACTGCACACCACTGAAATGACAGTTAATTGACCTCACATAGCAAAAGAGTTACATTAGAGCAGAGTGACTTCCCCTCCAGGGATACATATCTCGGCATGGGTCTTGTCCGTGAATCCAACGCAGCCTGCAAATAACATATAAAATTTTGTACCAGCATGGTTTTGTCACATCTGAGGTCACGTGGGCAGCGGGAACACCTGTTATTGATGTGTGAATGTCGCTATGTCACGCGCATCGTGCTGGCGATGTATATATGTGTTTTATGACAACATCGTGCAGTTGACGTGCTCCCTAGGGAGGCTTCTGCAAGTAGCGGCAGTTTCTTCCATGCTTGCTTTAATTTGGCAACAAATAGAAAGTTTCGGCTGGACTTTTTGTTGCAGTTTTGTCAGCTGTCAGTTAGCAATGTTGGTCTCATGGTGTGCGAACATGATTGAAAATGAATGAAATATTTAGATTTTCATGTTATGTCCCCAAAAAGACTTCAATCTAACCATACATTATTATCATAAAAAATAATAATTTGAGCATTTTTAATTTTAATTTACTGCTAATTCCATTATTATTAATTTTATTTGTGGAGCAACAGTCATTCCTTTCATCATTCTTATGGATTGGCTGATCTCATTGTTCTGAATTGGCGTCTGCTTTCTGCTTTGCAGATGAAAAAAGCAAATGAACAGTTGATTTAGCTGACACAACATAAAATTCTTTTTTTTAATTTCTATTTGTTTTAACAACATCACTAGAGCACATTGATTTATTAATCATTGGCTATTGGATGTCAAACTCAAGTGTAATTCAGCCTCCAACAGGTTTTGAACCACTGTCTTCAGCTTGAGAATCCGATGTTCCACCACTGGACCAAAATATTTTATCGTCTTCATGAATCTCTCAGCTAATCCTTTATAACTATAACCTTGATTAAATTTACTGACATACTCCTTTAATTCACATGTCCATATTAAAAGTAAAATAAAGTTTGTTTTATTTAACGATGTCTCTAGATCACATTGATTTTTATCTTATCATCGGCTATTGGATGTCAATCATATGGTCATTCTGACTTATTTATTTAGAGGAAACCCGCTGCCCCAAACAGGCTACTTTTTCCGATAAGCAGCAAATGGACTTTTATATGATCCATCCCACAGACAGGACAGCACATATCACGACCTTTGATGAACCAGTTGTGGACCACTGGTTGGAACAGAAAATAGCCCAAATTTTGCCACGTAGTTCAGCCTCAAATGGATTTTGAACGACTGTGATCAGCTTGAGAATCAGATGTTCTACCACTGGACCACCAAGGCTCTATATATTTATTTAACAACCCTCTAGCACAAAATATTCAAACAGCCGTGACAAGAGTATAGCTTCAACAGCTACTCCTACCTAAACCCCCACTCCCCCAAATAAAAACAAAAACAAAACAAACAAATAAGCATGTTTTGTCCTACCATTGCTCATCAAATTGGTTACCATGTAAACGAAAATAAGAAGCAATTACCAAAAACCAGTTACTGTTGTAAACCATCTTCCAAACAGATCTATTTTAAAATGGCACCACAGTTGTTTAATTGCAACAGCAGAACAATAGAGGTGCCTATTTCACCTTCAGCCATCAATGTGTTACTATAAAAAGCTGTTTTACAACTGCATCTATTTTAAAACTGCAGCAGTTCCAAAAATGTGGCTAATAATTAGGGAGGTTTAAGAGCATAATAGCCAATTACAGAATAATGACATATGCGAGTGGTTTCAAAATAGCCTAACTATTGTGATGCCCTTCTCCAAAGAGAAAAAAACAGCTCAGAACAGAATACCATATTAAAAATGCCTCTGTGCATGTTTTAAAATAGCTCTAGTTGCAAAACAACAAGCATGTCACATTACCACCATAATCAACAAATGAGGAATTCCCTAACATGCAGTAATTGAAATTCATTCCGTAATTAACCACGTCATCAGATTTCTACTATATCCAAAAGATATCTGGCTATTTTTCTGTTGACCAGTATGTATTCATTTTTGCACATAGGGTTTCACGAATTTCACAGAATATAGCATGAACAAACTTTATTTGGCTTCCAGAATTAAACAGAAATAATTAAATTCAAGTGTAAATTCTTTTGCAGTCAGTGTAGATAAAGGAAAGTTGGAATCTATTTTTGTAAATATCATTTGATATTGAATGTATTAATTTGTAAATTACCCATGGAAAAAGGCAAACAATTCTATATACTTTGTGTGTGAATATTCATATACTTTTCAACACCAGATGACCCATCCTTGTTTATAGAAAAAGAAGCTAAAATATTAAAATTGGACCTTTTTTAAAATTTCAGATTTATTCAAACTGATCATAATAAATATACATTTAATCTATCATACATTACAGAAAATCTTGGCTAAATTTAGAAATCACAAACTTGTACAATTAACATGAATAGTACTGAAAAACCATGGTCAGTCAACTACTATTAACATTCACCTACATAATTGCATGGATTGTCCAAGATAATTGATTGGTGTACCATGCATCAAGGGACATAATTACTGCATACAGCCTTGATTATGCAATCACAGTAGTTGCTACAATTACTGAATGTGTAGGTTATGATACCTAACAATAGGTCAGAAGTCAAACACTGGTTTATAGGTAATCAAACAGTGGTAATCACTTCCCTGGGGCAGTTTTTCTAACCTCCACGTCAGTTTACTGGAGCTGAACACAGTAATTGTATGTAAAGACTGACAGCCTGATCCAAGAATCATTTAGTTATAGTCGTCATTATAAGAAAATAAATACAAGTAGAATCAGTTTTATAGCAAACTGAATAGCAATATAAAAAGCAATAAATGATCATCAACAAAGCATATATTCCACCCAATACCCAGACTATGAGAATGTCTGTACACCCACTACACCTCAACTGTTTCCAAAACACAATAGGTCCATTCTTCAAAAAAGGTTAAATTAAACCTAGTGAAGGTCCACTTTTAAAAAAAAAACATTCTCCCCTTCCTCTTACTGAAAATTCTGTGTATTCATAGCCACAGGAACTGGGGTGGCAGGAGCAGCAATCGCCACCTCAATAATTTATCCATAACCTATTAAAATAGTTTTTCCAGTATCTACATTTCATAATTTTCCTGGGATAGCATGCCCCTGGATCACAATAGCAAATTCATAGCCTTCAACATCGCAAGTTTGCCACCCCAATGTTACAATCTTTTCATCGGTCTTGGTATTGCCTGTAAATACATACATTTGTTCATTTTATCATTAGTATAGTATGTAATAACTGACAAAAAAAGATATAGAAAGATCACTGAGTTGGATCGATCCTGCAAAACCTCCAACATCTGAGTTACCTATTGCACCAAGTCCAAACTTGTTAAAGAAAATAAAAAGCAAGTTATTGCTGTAAAGATGAAATGATTTTCTACATTAAAGAAACATTTCCAAATGTCATCACGTGAAAAGCTGGAAAGTGGGATTGTGTATGTCAAATTGAAAAGCTGCCAATCCTTTTTAAAAAACAACTACATCTTTTTTTGTTGTAACTTCCTTTCATTATTGGAGAACCTCTATGTTTTTTCTTCCAACTGTTGTTTTACATTCATTTTAAGAGAAAATGTCTGTAAAATTGGTGTAATTAGCTCTTCCTTCTCATTTAGACGATGTCAAGCCCATCATTTGGTATGTAAACAAAATTGTGGCAGATTCTCAGAAATCTATCCTCAGCCAAAACATCAGCCACAATCAACTTGGTGAACATAGTGATTAGGTAACAATAGTAGCAAATTACCTACCAACAAGGTTCTATCATTAATTTTAGCATTGCACACTGTCAGAACAGTGTTAAACAGGGAACGTTGCCTGCGCCATGCAATCTTGTACACGGTAGAAATCTGCTATAACACTTAGCTGTCAAGCCCAAAGGAAACAATAACAAATCAGTTTGGTGTATTGTGTATAAAAAGTATCCCACTGTAAGAATGCAGCCAGCTTCTTGATAAATATATGACTATTTGCAAACATTTGCTCATACGTTATGGCTTTTGTGTAAGTAACTTCAACATTTCAAAAATATTACCATCAGGCCTGACAAAATTGTGCAAATGATAGTTTCATTCATGTGTTAAGTCAGGTTGTATATCCACAAACTAGGATATTTAGTAACCGGGTTACACAAAATGAAATAGGTTGCCTGAAACGTTTTTAGAAAACCATTTACAATTTATGCAAATTTTCTATTTAGCAATCCCTGATCATGTTACATTATCCAAAACTATAAACAAGATCACCTCTAAATTGAATCCCTGTGGAACTGAAATAAATGTGCTGGACTGTAAAGTGTGCTGGGTTACTCAGTTTATAAAGTACAACACTAATTCATTTTGAATGTTAAAACTGATCTGGCAGGATAGATGTTTTAATCAAATAAGTGTACTATGTTCAATAAAAAAGGCAAACTAAATTTATCATCTTCCATGGTGTTGTTTACTGTCATCCAGAACATGAAACAAATAAAAACAAATGAAAAACTTACTGTAAAAATGTGTATATAAAAATATCTTGATATTAATAAAACAAATTGAGAATGCTTTATCACAATTTGTATTGTATTGCCCTTACACATTTTTAATATATATATAAATCCATATTTAAAGGTTTTATAAACATGATGGAATTAAGGTATGATTTACATTATATCTGACCCCCAATAACTGATAATTAAACAGTATACCAAGGGTATGTTTAAACAAACAATTCTTTCCCAATGGCATCTAGGTCTCTGTATGTGATGAAGTATTCACCTACATGTTTATAAGCTACTGGTGATTGGGTAGACAGTCTCAGAGGACAAGATGAACTAATAAGTTGGCGCTGTATGAGAATAAACTAATGGCAATCAGATGACCTTAAAACACTTGGCAACTCTTGGGATTCCACAGAAAACATCATCAGCAATGACTTGTAGACAAAACATTGCACCTCATAGTTGTACTAGCTAATATAGTCTGGTATAGCATACAACACTAATGAAGATGTAACCAAGATGCTTTAGTGGTGCTGAATTAAACATGATTTTCACATGGAAAAAAGCTGTTTATTATTCTTCAGGGGCAGTTACAATTTGCATAAATTACTAGTAGGTAAAATTTTAAAATGGCTCGTTATTAAAAAGAAAATCACACTGGGAATGCCTTTTAGAAAACAAAAGGGTAATTTTATGTCCTGCAGTAGTTAAGTCATTGATATAAGTCATTGTTCATGCTAAATAGGGATAACTGCACATGTTTTATATGTGATGTGACTGGTGGTCAGTGGGTACAACACACTAATCATGTGGTCACTTAGTATAAACTGACACAGAAGAAGATTTAAAGTCAGGCAGCCACATCTCTGATGAAACTGTGAACACTTTTACAGCCTATACTGAAACAGTAATTGCATTGAAATGCATATAAGAATTAATGGTGACATGGAACTTCTAAGAATTGCCTTGCCATGCGGCCAGGTTGGACATCACACATGTTCTCCACTGTTGCCCGTGAGTGATGGACAGAAACTTGTTCTGTTCTGACAACTATGCCAACATTTTCTTCTCCAGCCATTGTGAGAGTCATTCCTGCACAAGATCCATCTCACAGAGAGCAATTCTTTAAATTGGACACATTTTTGAATAGCATGACAAAATCTTACAGCAAGGGGGTGAAGTAGTTCCCTGCTTTCTAATCAAAACAAGATGAACAACATGCTCTCTGTTGCCTTTTAGCTTATAAAACAACATTTTTAACAGTGATAAATGTTTTTAAATTTGCAAACCTTCCAATAAGCTTAGACTAGTTGTCATTATATTAGAGGTTATATAATAAAACTGAATTTTCACTAGCTACCAAAATATAATCCATCAGGAGGTATTTAGGGCTATTGAATTTGTAAACTCCAACAAGTAAAGATGCTATGATACAGCTAAAACCGTATTGCAATATATTGCGATACAGTAAAACCAGATTGCAATACAGTTTGATTAATTATCAAGATGTGATAAAGTCATATTTTGATACTATCATACTAAACATATCTCAGGCAGGCAGACCTGTACCAATTTCTGATGAAAAAAGAAAATATATAGACACAGTAGATTTATACGTTTTAATTAAGTTTACCTTTTATTTTTATAACTTTACTGTCATCAGTGGCGTAGCTTCCATTGAGGCAATGAGGCAACTGCCTCACTAGATTTTGTTTGCAGAAAATGTTTTAAGGTGATTAATATTATAAAAGTTGATTAAAATACGAGAAATAACTAACATTGCCTCACTAGAAAAACCGTTCCATCCAGTAGTCCAAAACTGGTTTATCAAAGGCCATGGTATGTGCTGTCCTGTCTGTGGGACGGTACATATAAAAGATACCTTACTGCTTATCGGAAGGAGTAGCCTATGTGGCGGCAGCTGGTATCCTCTAAATGACATGTCAGAATGACCATATGTATGACGTCCAATAGCCGATGATAAGATAAAAATCAATGTAATACCAAATAAAAGGTAAGGCAAAATAATGATAGTTGCTTTGTAAGGAATTGTTACCAAAGAAGAACAGGCGCTTTATATTCAAAGATAGTTTCACAGTGAAAAAGCAGCTTTACGAAGTGTTGGGGAATTGTCCGCAAGAACATGACAGTTGCCGATTTGGCTTATAAAACGAGCGATCTGATTCGATAATATTTTAAAGTATGATTTCACCAAAAATGTTTTCGTATAGATGGCACAGTAAGCAGCCCGAGTTTTTATGAGCTATGTTGGTCAGGGGTCCAAATCGACTTGGAGTGACCGGTGTGACCCCTGACATTGTGAGGATGTTGCACCCCTAGCTTATACAATTAATTAAAAGGCAAGGATTGTTTAACGACACCCCAGAATATTGTTTATTCATCGACGATCAGATGTCAGACATATGGTATTTTGCAACTCGTGGTCTTTAGAGGAAACCCGCTACTGTTGCTTAGTCTACTCTTTCTGATTAACAGCAAGGGATTGTTTATAACTGTGCGCTTTCCCACAGACAGGACAGCATATACCACAGCTTTTGGTAAATTATTGGTCCACTCTGGGTCGGTTTCGTCTCTTCAACTAACCTTTGTCTTTGACAGTAACCTGAACTGTGTGCCCAGGATATCATGCTTGAACCTTAATTGGATATAAGTACGAAAATAAGTAAAACCAACCAACCAATCATTGGCTTCAGAGCAAACTCCTACAAAGATTATCAGGTATCAGGCTTACAGTGTGTTGTGGTGGTGGTTGTATTATTTTTGTGCTTATATCCAATTATGGTTCAAGCACGCTGTTCTGGGCACACAACTCAGGTTCCTGTGCTGTTTGTCCAGGACAGAGGTTAGTGTTAGTAAGAGACACGAAATCCGCTGATTTTCTATAAACAGCAAGGGATCTTTTATATGCACTATCCCACAGACAGAACAGCAAATACCACGGCCTTTGTTAAACCAGTTGCGGAGCACTCACTCTGGGTTGGAGCCGATACTGAGATTAAAAATCCCATGCCTCGACTGAGATTTGATCTCAGTACCTACCAGCCTCGAGTCCGATAGGTTAACCACTGCGCCACGGAGGCCGGTCCATTAACAAGAGACCATCTGAAGTACGACCACCATCGTGGACACTTGCAGATCCACGTGAAAATGTTCTCACGCAACGTGTTCGGTTTTAAATGTCATTTAGGGGTTTCAAATCCACGATAACCTACCTCTATAATGAAATAAGAGTATGTTTATCTCCTAATTATTCCATTTCCTTTCTAGATTACATTCATTCTACATGGCTATCACTGTATCATAATACTTTATTTCCACCTGATTCATTCACAGGTGATACATTTCCGATTCTTGTTGGGTTCCCATTATACGTATAATTCTCAGTAAAACGTATTACCTCACTTCTAATACTCATTATTATAGATGCGTCTGCATGCTATTATATTATATAAGCACTCGTATCGTAGAAACGTATTTCTGTAATTAACAGTATCACATTTCCTGGTTTTGGTAACACGATTATAGCTAGGTGTACTTTACGAGGTCGAGTTTCCCACTTTGACCCAGAACATCAACAGGTGATAATGAAATGGAAATTACTCTTGATCTAAGTAAATTGGGCAGAAAATCAACATCAGTGTTGCCAATTAGATCTTTATATAATGGATGTATGTATCCACGAACATATGTATTCCGGTAACTTATCATATTCTGATACAAACCAGAACAGAGGCCGATCCTGTATATAACGAACGCACCCACACTCATATTATGTAATATTTTTACACACGTAGACATCAAGGGCTTTGAAACCGGTCGTTGGGGTGTGGGGGTGGTGGCTTCAGCCCCACAATAATTACCATAAATATTTTCGTTATTCATCGTTGAATTATTCACCAGGAAATTCTGATGTTCAGTAACGATTGTAACCACCAACCCCCTCCCCAAATATGAATTTCGTTCTAAAACCCCTGCACATTTATTCCAATGTATATATTTAGTGAGCAACTAAAGCAGGAGCAAATACAGGATATCATTTAAAAATGGGATACCTATCAAAAAAAAAAAAAATAGGATACCCATTAAAAAAAATAGGATACGTTTTAAGTTTATAAATCAAACCAGAACAAGAAAAAAATTCCATAAAACAAATAAAAATGAATCTTTAGCTAAGAGTCCACAGGGAAATATTACTAGTAAATTAACGGTAACATGTAGATGCCCTACCTCTGGAATATAACTACGGGGGTCAAGGTCGGTGACTGCAGGCCAGACAACTTGCTGCTGTATCTCCTGAACTCTGGCCAGATTGTTCACCCATTTCATCTTATCCTCTAATTGCTCTGAAATATACCGAAAACAACATAAATGAAAGACTCATTTGACGTTTGAGTCTGTGATAAAATACATACTGAGATAATTCTCCACCTTGTGTATTGAATCTGTGATAAAATACTTGCTGAGAGAATTCTCCACCTTGTGCATGGAATCTGTGATAAAATACGCACTGAGAGAATTTTCCACCTTGTTTATTGAGTCTGTGCCAATATACGTACTGAGAGAATTCTCCACCTTGTTTATTAAGTCCGTGATAAAATATGTACCGAGCGAATTCTCCACCTTGTTTATTGAGTCTATGATAAAATACGTACTGCGAGAAGTCTCCACCTTGTGTATGGAGTCTGTGATAAAAATTAATACGTACTGAGAGAATTCTCCACCTTGTTTATTAAGTCCGTGATAAAATACATACTGAGAGAATTCTCCACCTTGTTTATTGAGTCTGTGATAAAATACGTACTGAGAGAATTCTCCACCTTGTTTATTGAGTTTATGATAAAATATGTACTGAGAGAATTCTCCACCTTGTGTATAGAGTCTGTGATAAAAATTAATACGTACTGAGAGAATTCTCCACCTTGTTTATTAAGTCCGTGATAAAATATGTACTGAGCGAATTCTCCACCTTGTTTATTAAGTCCATAATAAAATACATAATGAGAGAATTCTCCACCTTGTTTGAGTATGTGATAAAATACGTACTGTGAGAATTCTCCACTTGTTTATTGACTCTGTGATAATATACTTACTGAGAGAATTCTCCACCTTGTGTATGGAATCTGTGATAAAATACCTACTGAGAGAATTCTCCACCTTGTTTATTCAGTCTATGACACAATACGTACTGAGAGAATTCTCCACCTTGTTTATTGAGTCTGTGATAAAAAAAAACGTACTGAGAATTCTCCACCTTGTTTATTGAGTCTGTGATAAAATAAAAAAAAAATGTACTGAGAGAATTCTCCACCTTGTTTATTGAGTCTGTAATAAAAAATAAAAAAACGCACTGAGAGAATTCTCCACCTTATGTATGGAGTATAATAAAACACGTACTGAAAGAATTTGCGACCTTGTTTATTGACTTTGTGATAAAATACGAACTGAGAGAATTCTCCACCTCGTTTATTGACTGTGATAAAATACATACTGAGAGAATTCTCCACCTTGTTTATTAAATCTGTGATAAAATACGTACTGAGAGAATTCTCCACCTTGTGTATGGAGTCTGTGATAAAAATTAATACGTACTGAGAGAATTCTCCACCTTGTTTATTAAGTCCGTGATAAAATACATACTGAGAAAATTATTCACCTTGCTTATTGAGTCTGTGATAATATACGTACTGAGAGAATTCTCCACCTTTTGTATAGAGTCTAATAAAATACGTACTGAGAGAATTCTCCACCTTGTGTATGGAGTCTGTGAGCTGCTGTTTCTCCAGTTCACTCACAGTGTATTTACGAATGTTATTCAGCAACAGAGGCAGCTTAGTACAATGCTGCATGGGCGCCACCAGCAGGTCTGTTATCTGTAGCCTATTACATCGCGGATCCTGCTGACACCACTGAAAAGAAACCAGATACAACTATTACAAACATGCACATAGACACACAAAAACAAGGAATGGTCCCAGTGAGTCTGATTCTGTTATAGATATCTGTATTAGATATAATTATACTGGTTCACACCGAGGAACGTGCACCGCATGTCAAATATCTACTTAAAATTCCTCCATTTATAGGTGTGACATTTTAACCTAATATTTATACTTTTAATATTTGTATTAATTAAATAATTAATTATATTAATTTATTAAAATTCCTCAATTTATAGGTTTGACATTTTAACTTAGAATATTTATACTTTTATTATTTATATTAATTAATTGATTAATTAATTAATTATATTAATTTATTTATATTTTACCTTTTCATACTCCGCAAATTCTGGATTTTGCCTCAATTTTTCAAGATATGTGAGTGCATTTGAATAGTTGAGGCAGTATGTGTGGTAGACAGCACCATTCTTTGAATGTGTAGAAAACTGAAGAAGAAAAAATATAGGATGATAAAATGATGATATCTGTAACATATTGCAGGCGTGAATGAACGATTTCTGAAAGGGGGGTCCAAATGTGGATTTCTGAAGAGAGAGAGTGTCCAAAAGTGATGAGTGAATAGAAATAGGTGAAAAATTGTTAATTTTCACGTCTTTCCACTCGTAAAATGGTAAAAAAAAAAAATCGAGAAAAAGGGGTGTGTCCTGACCCTCTGAACCCCCTTGAATCCGCTACTGTATTGTTTAGTATTGTTGAGTAACAGAGATATAACAAAATACACAACACATAACACATAACAAAATCTTGCGTAAATATACGATTTAGTCATTGAGAATTAACAAAATGCACGCCGAGCCTCAGGGAAAACAAGGAGAAAAATCTCTAAATGAGGACGTCATCAGCACAAGTCTTTTGGCATTAACAAAAAAAAACAAGAAACTGGTATGTCATGTCACCAAGCAGAAAGCAATAATATAAAAACACGGAACTGAATATCTAATATGTCCTTGACAGAACAGCTATCATTGTCAATTATTGATTGAAGCCATGTTTGATTGCATTATTATACAAAAGGATTGAACACAAGTTATCCGAGTTACCGAGGTTTCTCTAATAAACAAGAATTATGTTCAGTGACATTCCAGCACATTAACCTTCATATTGGATTACAATAGAAATGAAAATCGACAGGAAAATATCTTCAAAACCGAATCTTTTCATAAGACAGATTGCAACGGATTGCACAAATTACTAAAAGGTAGGTGACCGAAGGGCAGCAGTGTTCTTGCCCCTTTATACTTCGACAACTCTCCGGATTTCGGCCACTTTATTTTGTCACCAAATCTGAAAATGTTTTTATTCAGAATTTTTTGTGTGTTGTTTTATTATTAGTGGCTGTATTAAAGATTCACAAACGTTCATTCCAAAGACCTATATATGGTTTCCTTGCACGTGACATGAAATATAACCAATTAGCAATGTCTTCTTCGTGAACAATTGAGCTGAAAATACTGATTAAAAGCAATACAGAAACAAACACCTGTGAATGTTTGTTTCCAAATGGAACTGTAACGTTATACTTATAAAGATGTATATTTATTGCATAATACAAACTAAATTTCTCAAATACAGTTGGGATTAAACGAAAACAGAAAAGAAAAAGAAAACACACACAAAACGAATATATATTGAATGTAATATAAAATATGTACTGATGAACATTAACTGTACTTAGAGAAATGAAACTGAAATTGAAATTTGTATAAAAAATAGTTTCATATTTAAGAAGTATGAACATTTCTCAAAGCTTGAACTGAAATAATACTTCAGTTTTCTGAGATATGGAATTGTTCTGAAGAGGTTGGACTTTTATTTGATAGCACTAATGCACTACATCGATCACATACATAATGCTTTTATGCTTTATTGATGCTTTATCCCGAAATCTTGTCAAATTCTATTACGTATTTTATCACTAATATAATCACAATATTTAAAGTGATTCGCGAATGTTTGCTGGAATAGTGTTTTCGAAAAACGCATGCACACTTTTTGGTTGAAACATCTCATGATTTCGTCTTTTATTCAGATACAGTTTCTACGTGATAACTGGTAATGATGATTTCAGACTGATCAGAGATATGGGTTTGAAATCATACGAGGGTAATTCAAAAAGTTCACCCAATTCCCGAAAAGATAGCTATTTTTTGGTACTTGATAATGTTATTCAGTGTTTTGAAATATATGGTTAATTTTGTTCATATTTTGCTTTCAGGTGTGTTGCTGTTAAATTATATCACAAGGTACCCCCTACCACTCAGCAAAAATGTCCAAAAAGAGTACAGAGCTGTGACCAAGTTTCTTGATGGCGAGAAATCAAAGAAAATCCATGAACACATACGTGCTGTTTATGATGACTCTGCCCCATCTTATGCTACAGTCAAAAGATGGGCAAGGGAGTTAGAAACTTGATCACAGATCTGAACTCAATTTTGTCCATTTAAGCCGTTAGGGGATACCTAGTGGGAGAATTAAAAAACAACACACCTGAAATTACAACGCGAACACAATTAAGCACATTATATTTAAAAACACTGATGAACATTATCAAGCACAACAAAATTAATTATCTTTTAGGGAACTGGGTGAAGCACACTCGTATATGCATTGGTACTAAGAATTATTGATACCTCCAAAGTGATTTTACAGACCGTTAGCTCTTACATATTGTCCGTTAGAGCAGGTTCTTCTCTATAATATCCATCATCTCCAACAATGTGGATAATACAAGTTTTATTTACTTTAACTGATCAAACTCAAAATACGATTTAACACTCTTATAGCTCGCTCGAATATAAAACAGAAAAAAATTCTCCCCTGTCTAAACTCCTTGTTATGCAAAAGCAATGTGTTTGTCAAAGCCTATTTAATCTTATATGTATGCAACTGTTTTATTTACCCGTTGAAAAGCTTTGATTAAAGTCTGCGTTCTTCCGAATTCCGTACCACTCATATCCTTGAGCAATGCTGCCAGAAAGTCTTTACAAAACGTGTAGCTAACCTGCAACGCAAATATCAAACAGGATTACCAGAACGTCATCATAGAAGCATGCATACTATCAATAATTTATCACAGAAATTATAAACAAACGTAATGGTATTTTGACAGGAATAATGTTTGTGATTTATAATGTTTACATTCAGCTGATCTTTGTAAGAACCAACATTAAAATTTAGTTACATATATTTTTGAAAAGAAAACACAAAAAGTTGAAAACCCCAGCAATAATGAAATGTAAAGATTTCCAAAGCAAGTCTTTGAGATCCAGGATTATAATTTTTTTTTAAATGTGGTTAATAATTAAATGATGTTATTGCAGTATTAAAGAATACATAACATAATTCATCGAAATTTGTGAAAAGAAAATACAAGATAGTGAAAAACCCAGCAATAATGAAATATAAAGCATTCCAAAGCAAGTCTTGAGACCTAGGATTATAGTGACTTTAAAATGTGGTTAAATGATTAAATGATGTTACTGCGGTATTAAAAAATACTTACATAACATAATTCATCCAAATTACAAAAGAGATCTTGTGGCTCAGCAAACATGAGAAAATCTTCAACTTGCAACTTTTTAAGAGGTTCCATAAAACACTGAAAACAGATATGAACTTGTACTGTATTATGACAGAATTATTTCTCCTAAAACCTAGTTACAAATGTAATACACCATTATTTTACATGAACAACATTAAACATGTTTGTTAATATAAAAACCGTATCTCTGTACAAAACATTTCAACATTTAAACAGATGTTTGACATAGACAATACAATAAAAAATAATATATATATAAATCTATAGAAAAACATTAATAACTATATTTTTGAGTACAATTACAACGGGATATCAACACATGACAATTTTATTTGTTTGTTTTAATAACAAATGAACTAAAGAAGAAGAATTGAAAATTAGTCCACATTCAGAAAGTCCAAATGTCTCCTTTTTTACAGAAATATCTTACAAAATCTATTCCAATATTTTATTTTAAAATAGGTGCATCACTCAACTCTCTCTCTCTCTTTCTCTTTCTTTCTTTCTTTCTTTCTTTCTTTCTTTCTTTCTTTCTTTCTCTCTCTCTCTCTCTCTCTCTCTCTCTCT